>RJWT010051650.1:0-10671 GCA_004365215.1 Cuniculus paca
TCATGTTACCTCATTTTAAATTGTATCTCCATGAAAACATAAGATGCAAATCATTGTTACATATCCTTATTTTCCAACTGTGTTTCTTTTTGGTGATGTGTCTGTTAAGATCTTTGGACTGTTCTTTAACTAGATTGTCTATTTTCTTATTGCTGAGTTTTAAAAGCACGTCATACTCCCAGCATTAAATCTGAAACCTAAGGCAGGAGAATTGCTAAATTTAGCCTAATCTGGGTAACTCAGCAATTTAATGAGATCTCAAAAGAGGGAGAGGGTGCTGGGGTTGTAACTCAGTGCAAACACCTTGACACTCTATCCCCAGTACCAAAAAAAGGAGGGAACAAAGGAAGAAAGTGAGGGAGGGAGGGAATAAGAGAGAGAGAGGAGAAACACTGGGTTATAATTTGTATAACAGCTATCCCAAAGGTCAGTGATGAAAATAAGAAATTAATCCATCCCATTGCAGACAAATCAAGGGGCATTGGCGGTCCTGTTCCACAAAGTTCAGAACACAGTCATCTCAATCTTCTTCTTTATCATATACGACTTTCATGCTGAAAGTCACCTCATTATACAGAATGCCTGCTCCCATTTTAACTGTGCCATATTTATTTTATCTGGAAGGATGGAAGACAACTAAGGAAGAATAATATGTTGTTTGTAATTTGAAAGTCTTCTTTTGGGGAGTCACCTATATCACTTCTACTCTCAACTCCCTAGCTAGAAGCTTTCCACATGGCCAAGCTAAGATTCAAAGAAGGCTGAAAACATATTCTTTTATTTTTCTCTGACAGCATAAAGTCTGGCTCAGATTTAAGATCTCTATCCTAAAGTAAAAAAATTAGAATGTATACCAAGGAAAAACTAGCAGTATATAAATTCATGAACAAGTCTATTTTTACCCATATTTGGGATTGATATTGATTCTTACACTCAAAAGAATTGGATGATAATGCATCAAGCAGATATGACAACCAAATGAGCAATTTAGCTATGTGATTGTCAGATCAACTGTGGTCTCCACTCTATTCATAAGACCATTTCATTTTTAGCAACAGCAACACTGTATACTCTGATTTTATTAAGGGTATAGACGTTACTTCAAGATTTGCATCTTTAGCTACCCAGTAGTTTATGCTTGCGTACAGTTGTTCAAATATTCAAAGCAACATAAAACATGCCTGTGCTTGTCCTGATTCAGCAAATAATTGGGAAGGCGACATACTTAGCCTGAATAACTTCTAGTCTTAGTTTTCTAGAAGTAGTTTTCTATTCCTTTAGGGAGTATTCATAAACATCCCAGCATCTGACAGACATGAAATTTGATGCAAATGATATATTTAAGAGTGGAGGTAGATAGTGGAAAGAAGGTACCATTTATTACCTGTGTATTTACAGATGAGACTGAGGTTGGGAGTAGTTAGCTATATATTAGTTGCTATCAGGATCAGTATTACTAGAAGTCCAGACAGACTGAGAGCAAATGAAGGCTGCTTAAAAATGTACATTTTAACAAATGTCACAGAAAATTGTCATAAAATTTATATGAATAGCTACAATATAACTACTCTCAAATGATTCATCGTCCTCTAAAAAGTGAAGGCAAGTGACCAATTAAGGCATGAGTCTTTGATCTGTGAATTCACTAGTAGCCCTGAAATATTCAGTTAAAAGCTAAGAGACACAAATCTCTTCATTAAGTTGATCTTTCAATGGATGCTAAATAGATCAGTGAGAGATAATTTGTAATAGTAAAACAACTTCCAGGGAAAGTGTTTCCTATTTTTGTTTTGTTTTCATTCATAAAATTAAAGATCTTTACAGTGACACCCAAAAGAAGGAACATACTACTTACATTTAAATGTATTATAATTTTACCCTTTAAATTTATTCTGTTTATGAAGGAGCAGAATTCTCCTCAAATGGAACCCTCGGTTTCTACAGATTAGGGGAAGCGATAAGCAAGTTTTGTAAGAAACTCCTACAAAAGTATCCACGATTTTTGAAGATTCACAAAAGATGACAACCATACGAACACGTTGTTCGGGCTGCTCCCTGGTCTTGGAAGATGCCAGAGCAGGTAGTGGTCCTGTATCACGCCCTTGGTGATTGTGTCTCTGATCCCTTATCCAGTCACTAGAACCATGATCACCAGAACATCACCACAACATCTGTTCCTGCCCACCAGTGACTTGTTTTCTAAAGAAACCAGATTGATGCATCAGAGTCAGATGTTATTTTTCCACAGTTTGGAGAACACTCATGGAAACTCAAACTTTTTTAAAGAAACAAGAAAGTGGGCTGGGGATGTGGCTCAGTGACAGAGAGCTTGCCTAGCATGATTAAGTCCCTGGGTTCCATCCCCAGTACAGAGTGTTCCCTGAATGGGTACTCAAAGCATGAATTCACATCGGGTTGGGGAGAGTGGAGAAATTCTGTTCTATTACTCTAAATACTTCTTTTGTATTCTAATTGTTTGACAGTCAAATGCAATTTGAGCTAATTGAAAAATAAGAAAGAATTTATCCTAAGAAAAATTAGTTAAAATGCATTATTTGTAGATTAAATATCTGTCTAGTTTGCCCTCTTTTCCTCCATGAAATCAGCTACAGGAGAAGCTTGGCCTGCCAGAGGCTGTGTATCTGTGACTCACTTTCTATCCTAACTCTCCTGCCCATGCACAGAATAATCTTGGCCTTTGACAACCTTTCCTCATAGAAGCCCCAGTACCAGGAGGAAAAAAAGTTTACCTGCCATCACGCCAATGCAAGAGTTTTTAAATTAATGTTCCTAGAAAATATAAGCATCACCTGTGAATAGGTGAGAAATGCAAGCTCTTGGTCCCACATGGACATCTGCTGATCAGACACAGAAAGAGTGAGACTAGCAATCTGCATAAATGTGATGTAAGCTATGTTTGAAAATTATTTGCTGTAAGAAAATCTAGGGTGAAAGCAGGCATGGAATGTCTTGTGCTGCTCTATCAGTCTGCAATACTCTTTCCAGTCAGCTGTGGGATTCCGGGCAATGGAGAGGCATTATTTTCATTCTGAAACCATCATGAAAAATGAGAAAGAACAACAGATTTACAGAAGATGTGTGTGTATATATTTTATGTTTCCTACATGGTTTGATTGTTTTTTTTTTTAATTTTGGTTTTTCTTTTTTGTGATTTTATACATAAAATGGGAAATAAAATTAACTCTCACATGGCAAACAAGAATCACTACAAGAGAAGCCTTGAAAGGTATAGACAGAAAGTCAGCTGCTGAGAAAGGTGATCTAAGATGGTGGTACCCAGATGTTGAAGTTCCAGGACAAGCAATGTTTTGAAGGGATTTCAGACTTCCTCCCTCCATCCCTCCCTCCTTCCCTTCTTCCTTCCTTCTTTCCTTCTTTTACACCCTTCTTTCCTTCTTCAGTTAATTTGTTTTTCTAGTAAAGATACCACATTTCAAAAAACCCATCTGACAAGTGTACAGCAACAGTTTGACTACAGACTGTGAAACTTTACTTAAACTTTGTGTAGGTTCTTTATTTTTAAAATAAGGCTTTAAAGATTATGAGGAATACATCCCAAGGCTTTCACAAATACTTGCCTTTGCTGACATTCCTTGTTTGCTTAAACCGGTGGTTTCTAATTGAAACATTCAACCCAAAGTCATCCATCCAAGAAACATTTGAGTACCCACAGTGAGGCAGGTACAAGTTCCCTTAACTCAGCAGTCCAGAGAGCCCTACCCTCAGGGACCATCTATTGTAATGGAGGAAATATATATCCAGTGATTAAGCTAACGGATATGCATGTTAAGTAATAGTAGTAAGTGTATGAAGATGTGTGAAGAATAAGTGGCAAAGGCAGAAAAAGAGAGGTGTTATAAATGAAATTGTGTGCTGTCAAAACTCCTATGCTGAAAACCTTTATCCCAGTAGCTCAGAATTTGACTGTCTTTAGAGATAGTGTTTTCATAGGGGTGATTAAATTGAAATGAAGCCATTAGGGTGACCCTTATCCAATGTGACTAATGTTTTCATAAACAGTAGGAGATTAGGGCATAGACACACACATGGGATAGACCATGAGGAAACACTGGGAGAAGGCATCCATCCAGAAGTCAGAAAGAGCGGCCTCAGAATAAAACAATTCCATCAACACCTTGATCTTTTAAACTATCCCAACTGTGATACTTTGTTAAGGCAGCCTGACTAGAAGAATGCAGAGTCAGAGGTGGTCAGGACCATCCTTAGGGAACATTTGGGCACACGTAGAAGTACAGTGCTGGAGTGAGGTACACAGCAGAATAGCACACACTCCTTATGTGTGCACATTTAAACCACATGTCGGCAACATGTTCAGTTATTCCTAAAAATTCATTACCCCTGAAGACAAATTTCTTACAAAGCAGCCAAGTTGCAAGGTAGATGCTTGTGTATTAAGTAGATAACTCGACTATATAAATGCCTTGTTACTATAGATATTCATAGTAGTAGTGGATAGAAATGTGTGCCCCAGTACAAATTCTAATTGGCATATTCTACTATTCATCTTATTTGCTGTAAAATAATTATAATCTTGAAATTTTCCTCCAAAAGTAGAGGAAACTATACCTAGGGGGAAAAAAAAGCAGGCATATTAAGACATATACCACAATTCCATCCATGTGGAATCTAATAAAAATTGATCTCATGGATAGCACACTGATGGGCTGTTGGTGAGTATAAAACAATAGGAAAATGTTGGTCAAGAGTTATATAAGTACAACTAGAGAAATAAGTTCACAAGTTCACAAGTTCAGCATGGTAACTATAGTAGATGATAATATGGTGTGTTCTTGAAAAATGCAAAGACTGGATATTAACATAGAAGATATAGTTAAGATAGTAATATTTAAATGAGATAAAACATTATTTAGCTAATTTTAACCAGCTCACAAAGTATATATACTTCAAAACATCATTCAGTACATGATACATACATACAGTTATCTATTTTTAACGATTGTATCCAATAATCTCAATGTGTACTTTATATGCCATATAAAGTAAAATAGGTAAATTTCTAGTAATCCACTTTATTGTGATTTCAATCATGCTATATTGCTTCAAAGTTGGTTTAGGAAAACTATATGTAAGCACAAGTTATACACAAACTAATTACTTATTTTTTATCACAGATCCCTCCCCCCCCTGCTTATTTGTAATTTTGCTTTTCAAAATTCCAGTTACCTGTAGGCAGTGACAATCCAAAAATATTAAGTAAAAAATTCTAGAAATAAACATTTCCCAGCTTTTCAATTGTACACCATTCTCAGTAGCACAATGAAACCCTGCTGTTTTTCCCAAGAGAAAAATCATCCCTGTGCCCAGGATATCCATACTCTATATGCTACCCTCCCATAAGGGACATAGTAGTCATCTTGTTTATAAGGTCAGCTATCATAGCATCACAGTGTTTGTGTCCAAGAAACTCTTACACATTATCCTCCTGCTATCTCACAGTGCATACTTCATGCACTTCGTTATGAAGGAACAGTATTTCACCCATCATCACAAGAACGGTGAGTGTAGCACAAGAAGATATTTTCAGGGACCACACTCACATAAAGTTTACTACAGTTCATTTTTGTAATTGCTATATTTTTACTATTAGTTGTTCTTAGTCCTGTCTTTTGCCTAATTTATAAATTAAAGTTTATGTATGTGCAAGAAAAAAATATTTGTAGGTCCAATATTATCTGTGGTTTCAGATATCCATTGAGGACCTTGAAAAATATTCTCCATGGATAAGGTTGAACTGCTATATTTTTAATTGTGATATAATTGACTTGATATAATCTCTGTTGTCTTACTGTTAGGCTTGTCATCGGATCCCAGTTTATTCTGGTTTCTTGTCATGGTTTTTAATTTATATTAATAACCATATCTTGTAGTGGTACTATGCCTACTTTAACAGACTGCTTTTATGTGTTCTTGCGATTTGGCATCAGAAGTTGTCAGTCTACATTGCAGTACTATTTTGAAACTAATTCAAAGAAGCATTATTCCGCGCTTCTTCACCACAGGCAAGAGGCCTGCTCCCATCTGGGAACTGCCCGGCGAGAGCTTCAGGCCAAATCTGGCATGAATTTACCCAAAGAGTAGCCTTAGTGTTTCCATTTCAACACTGAATGGGCTATTGAATTCCACTACCACCCCCAGTCTCTCACGTTATTGAAGGTTAGACTGTCTCCCATGCAAGAATTTGCAGATTTTTATTAACTTGCTATTCTCTGCATGAAGGGTTGCAATTAGGAGTTTCTCTTATGCATGTAGAGATAGCAGCATTGAAAAGTGATAAAGACACAAGAAACTAGTATATGCCAGAAAAAGAAAAAAAGGTACTTTTATGTGATTTATGAATAGTTAGCCTAATGTTGAGACACAAATATAGCCCAGCTTATTTATCTACAAATTGATTCAATTTTAAGTTCAGTTTGGGGTAGACTGGAATGCTTTTGACACTACTCCTATAAATAAAGAGCAATTTCTTCTGCAATGTTTCTTTTGTATATTTTGTACATTTTGACTAACAGAGACTTCTTTCCATCAAATGCCCATGGGGATTTAGCCTTTAGTGTTTAAAAATTCTCAATTTCTCCCCACAGAAATGTCCTATCTTCTCTGTATAACAGGGAAAAAATTGAGATCCAAAGAAGTGCAAAATAGGGTCCTCCTGATTCATCATGCTCTCTAGGAGTTTACTGCTCAGTAGTATAGGTGAAGTTATGAATTGTTGCTTGGTTGATTAATTAATTAATCATATTCTTCCCTGAAAGCTTGGAAAACATTCATCACTATTGTTCTTTGACCTTGATTTCAGGTGCCAGTATTATATCTCATGGAAATTTCTATATACACTTTAATTTGTAAAAATAACACCTAAAATTTTTGAAGGATGACTTTCTATAAGCCATGTATTGAGTACAAAACTTTATCTTCCCAACATCTTTATAAAACAAGACAGTATTATCAGGTGAGCTTCATAAAGTTAAGAATACACTCCCAGAACTGAGGATAGCATTTAGAAGATGGTAGACATTCACAAAATATTTGCTGAATACATACATACATGTGTTGAGGATTTTGATGTGACTTTAAACCCATAATGACTGCAGTTCTTTCCTTTCTTTAGGAACTAATATCACATATTTCTTTTTAAAAATCAATCCCTCCTTCATCTATAGTCAAAGCAAAGTATTTTATTGATATCCTTTGTGCTAAAAGGGTAAATTCTCTCTAACATCATACTAGAAAGGAGACAGAAAAGAGAGCATTGGCCAGAATTGGTTTATGTGGAAAAAAATTAAGAATATTTGGAATTAGTAATAGCATAGAAAGAATTAAGATGAGAAAGGACCCCAGAAAGGGTTGAAGGGTAGACAAGCTGGGAATCTGTGGGCCAGGATCAGGCTGGACTGGAGAAGAACCTTTACTGATAAATAGACAAATGCACCTAACATTTTAAACCAATTTTTAAATAGAATGCCATGAAATCACATTACCACCTCCCAAACACTCCATAAAGTCTGTGTATTCCCAAAATCCTACTCTTAGTGAGGAAAGCAAGGTGATTGAACAGGGTAAGGGGAAGAATGACAGTAACCTAATTTCACGGAAATTTCAAGAAGAGGCATAATTTTAAGAAAAGATGATCAAGTCAGTTTTTACTAAATTCTCAATTCAGTGTCACCTCAGCTCATAATCAGTCTACAAATGAATACATACTTTAGTTTACATTTAATCATATTTCTTCAGCAATAAATATATCTTAAAGTATAATTTTTCTAGACATAGTAATAAAATTCAAGGTATAAAATTTGTAAATATTAGCAACAAAGCAAACATAATAATTACCCATATGTAATTCCTTCATCCCAAAATAGCTACTACCATGTGTAGTTTTCTAATCTATTCTTCTAGGTTATTCATTTCATTGGTTGAATATCAACTGGTCTTGTGTCTCAAACAGACAGGAAATGACATGATTCTACTTTCAAGCCTATCCCTCAAGACGTTTTGAACACTTTCTGCTCTTTCCTTTGAAACTTTTCTTTGTCAAGTAAACAAGCTCCATTCTTAGAGACCTCATAGAAGAGATGTCAGTTGTCCTAAACATAGACCTCCTAGTTTAGTCGGCAACTAGTCAGTTCCTAAACCTGTTAGTCAAAAAAAATCAGCAGAGATGCCTCCCCAAAACACAAGTGACTATGACATAGAAATAAACCCAGTCTTATCCAGAAGAACCACCTAGCTGACCTAAAGATTCAGGAGAAGTACTAAATGCTTAGTATTTTAAGTCAGTGAGTCTCAGGGTGTGTTTTGTTAAACGGCAATAGCTAATTTGTACATTTTATTTGCATAAAAACCTAGTTCAAAAAAGTTTAAACTATTTGTTCAGGAACATGCTGCATAAAAGTAGAATAAAAACTTTTATCATTGTCTTCTATATCCCAACACAGTGAGCAATTTTTAACTTAAAATAATGTCATAAGGACTGGGGACGTAGCTCAGTGGCTAAGCGCCTGCCTGGCAAGCACAAGTTTGTGAGTTCAATCCCCGATCCCGCAAAAAATAAATAAATAAATAAATAAATAATGTCATGCCTTGTCTCTAATTTACATTTTCCTTCATACTTATTCTGATAACCTCTCGTGCACTTTTTTTTCCATTTATGACCACTGTCACATCCCTAATAAAAGCTGCTTCTACCTCACACTGATGCATGAAAATTCTGTCACATCATCCTTGTACTGGAGACTGGACAGCTGAAGTCTCTGATCTCTAGACTCTTTTGCAATTCTAGATGTCAATTAGTTCTGTCTATCATAGATGCACTTACATAGAATTTGGAAGGCAGAGGGAGGCACCACTCTCGTAACATCTCCAATGTTTTGGTGGCTGCTTCTATCTACAAGGGGGACCGGAAACTGACCTTTAATGGCAGCACTCTGCTAGCGCCTCTTCTCTCTGGTGTCCTGAGTTTTTGAGGCATCACCAGCAGTGACATCAGGAAGGACAGGTTATTTGCAACATCCATTCTGGTACCTTCTAGCAAAGGTTAGCCTGGGCCCCACTTCTTTGGTGCCTCCCACATTTTTGCAAATCCCTAATTTTCCATATTCAATCTAATTCTTCTTAAAATGTCTAGAGTTATCACCAAATATTTAAATAATTTCATGAAAGCCTACTTTGGATGATAGAACTTTGTCCCTACAAATGAAAACTACAGATTGTATTCAAGTGCCCCACCATCATTTCTGGTTGCTTTTCTCAGAGAGTATTTATGCCAGGAGAAGCTAAGCACTGGTGAAAAAGTAGATTCCCTACCATTACTGCACTAGAATCTGCAGAAAGACTGAACATATGCATTTCAACGAGCACCTCCTGGGGTACCTGTTCTTCCTAAAATTTCAGAAATCTAACTATGCAAATGTTAGACTTCAAAAAAAAAAAACTTCAGTTTTAGAAACTGGAGATGTTATATTTTATGACTCACGCAATTAAACTAGATATTAATATCAAAGTATTACAACATAAGAAACAAATGACTAAAAAATTCGTACATCCTATCTACTAAAGTGTCTCAAAGAAAAAAAAACAAAATTACAGACTGGTTAGAAAACAAGACATATGAGATTACTACATAACATCAAGTAATGAAAGTAGACAAAGATGTATGCAGAAGGAAATGTATAGATGTAAATTCTTATACTACTAAATAGTAAAGAAATGTAGTTAAATTAGAAGTTAAACAGAACAACAAAGTGAAGACAAAAAAAGTGGAAGTAAAAGAATATTAAGGCTAAGAAAATGTATTGATTTATAAGAAACAAGCAATAAATACAAGAATCAATTCTGAGAGAAAATATAAGAACCAACATCAAGTCAATACAAATAAGTTTTTTTAAAAAGCATAAAATAACATATAATTTTATACATTGAAAATATAGAAACTTAAAAAATTTTCTGCATATACTAAATCACCAAAATAAGTTCAAAAAGGCTACTTGTGTATGTTGGTAAGCAGACAAATGTAAATGAAGAAGTGACAAAATTGCAATAATGTAAATTCAAGTTAGAATCCTAGATGGTTTTACAAATATATTTATTTTTTATTTTTCCTAGGTTTTATAAGCTATTTCCAAGTATGAGAAGTACATAAAAATTATTGTTTTTTTTTTTTTTTTTTTTTTGTGGCACTGGGGATTGAATTCACAGCCTTGAGCTTGCCAGGCAGGCACTTAGGTCACTGAGCTAGATCCTTAGCCCTTATGTTTGTGAGACAGGGTCTCTATACTGTTCAGACTGACCTTGAGCTCACTTTGTAGCCCAGGCTGGTCTCAAACTCACAACGATCCTCCTGTCTCAGCCTCCCAAGTGCTGGAATTACAGACATGAGCCACCACACCCGGCTTTTGATTCATTTTTTAAAAATAGGAAATGCAGTACTTTGAAACCTAACACAGTAATAAAAAGACAAAATTCCATATACATACCAATTAATAATACGTATCAAAAATATTTTTAAGAAACCCTATTAAATCAAGCACATCATCATATTAAATAAGGATTATTCAGTCTGAATAAAAGGATGATTTAATGTAAACATACTAATATAATTCATTAACATTG
>RJWT010051651.1:0-10674 GCA_004365215.1 Cuniculus paca
AGTAAAGACCTCAGCAAAATAACATTACATTAGGATAGCTAAAACAAAACAAAACAAAACAAAACTGTCAATCTCAAATGCTGAGGATGTCACAGAGCAACTGAGCTCTAGTTCTAGTGGAATGTACCATAACGCAGTTGCTTGGGAAAATGCTCTTGTAGTTTCTTATGAATAAAGCCTGTTCTTGTCATATGCCTTATCAATCCTACTCTTTGCAGTTAGCTAACCGAATTGAAAACTTATATTCACACAGAAACAATGTGTGCAAACAATAAAGTTAACCAAATTGAAAATTTATATTCACACACAAACAATGTGTGCAAACAATCTATACAGCCTTATACCTAATCATGAAAAACTGAAAACCAGCTGGTTGCTCTTCAGCAGGGGACTGAATAAACAAACCTTATCTGTGAAGTGGAGTACTACTCAACAATGAAAGGAATAAACTGTGGGCTTGTACAGCAACGCGGATGAAATTTAAAGACATTTTCTTAAATGGAAGAGTCTACGTGCTGTAGGAATCCATTTACATGGCATTCGGGACAAAACAGCAGCAGTGAAAAGCAGAGCAGTGGGGAGAGGGTGGGGACAGGTGCTGACAGCAAAGGCGCCATAGGGAGGAGCTCGAGGGGATGATAGTCTGAAAGGCATTGTGACGGTGGCTGTATGGCTCGACATATTTGTCAAACCCTGAACTTCTCGAAGATGGAATTTTACTTATTTAAATGAAAGAAAAGACCAAGGTGCCAAGGAAAACTAAGAAGAAACAGTTTATACAAGCAGGTGTATAATATAACTTAAAGTATTGGGAAAGAAAGGAGCGCACTGATACAATTATGGAGAACAATATCGTGTCTGTATTCTATGAAGGCTAAATGAAAGGGCTCTACACAAACTGTTTATCCTCATTGATAAACTTGTGGTATGGATTAGCAGTTCTGAATCTACTCTACTAGGATCAAACAGATAAATGCATGTATTATAGAAATGATTTCTGTATTTCTCATTTGCCAGAGAAAGGAGCTTACGAATAAGCAAAAGGAAAGCTGGAAAGGACCCTGTTAAGTTAGATTCAGAATTATTACTATGAACTGATGTTTGCTTTAACAACACAGATTGATCCAGAAATATATGTGGTTTGTGTGGGTTAGAACTCATTGGCTGGTCCACTCACATGTATGCCAAAGAGGACCCGGCAGCAGCAATACCCTAGTAACAAGAAATATAACACCCTAACCTTCGATCCTGCGTACCTTTCTCCAAGAAAAAGAATCAGGGCTCCCTGAAGAGCTGAGGTAAGGAAAAAACAAAATGACAACGGAACATCTTGGAGTCCAGAGAGTAGGAAGTTAAAAAACAAACAAACAAAAAAACCAAAAAAACTAAAAAAGGTAAGAAAGAAAAGAAAAAGAAAAAAGTCTGAAGGATAAAAGAGTCATCAATGTTAAAGAACTCCCAATAGCTGAAGCTAGAACAATATGAGTGAAAGAAATAAATTGGAATAGTACTGGATGATCCAAAGGACAAAATAAATACCTATGAATTTGTATATATATATATGTTATATTTCAAGTACATATATATATATTTCAAATACATATATATTTCAAACATCTATATATTTCAAATACATATATATATATATTTCAAATAGGGCATTTTTTATTAGAAAAATCTCTATTAATAAAGAGACACAAAATTAGGAAAATAGAAATACTGATGAATGCTGAGATTGTTAGGTGAAAGTTTGAGAGGCTTTTGCATCAACACAACATCTCTCCCAAAATAGTTATTAATTGCTGCAGTGGATTTAATTGCATGTCCATGAATTCTATGATGCTTCTTTCTCTAGGAGATAGAGTTTATTTCTTCTCCCCTTGAGTGTGAGCTAGAATTGCTGACTCACATCTAATTAACTGAGTGAGAAAGGGAGTGATAGTAACTTTACGGTGGGGAAACCTCGGAGAAAAATCCTGGCCAAGTCATTGTGGTTATTATCACCTGTGAATAAGCATATTGAAATCAATGCATTCTGTGCAATATTCTCAGAAAGGCCTCTGATCTTTGTGAAATTTCTTCCCTAGGTCTCATAATCTGTCCAGGTATGAAAAAACGGACAAATCCAAATGTAGGGACATCTAAAACTAACCTCACCAGTATGCTTCAAAAGATCAAGGTCATGAGAGACAATGAAAAATTGAGGAACCATTCTAGATAAGAGGAGACTAAAGACACATAAAAACTAAAGCTTGCCATTTAATTAATGGTATGGTACCCATATAAATTTCTTACTTTGGGACAATTGTATCATCATTATAGAGGATGTTAAAATGAGGGTAAGCATAGTGAAAAGTCTATGGAAACTCTATATGCATTTTTGTGACCCTCTGTAAGTCTAAAATTATTTCAAAATAAAGTTATTTTTTCAAAAAGAAATATTACCTTATTGAAGTTTTGAATCTTTGGTATCTAATCATCAAATCTTTGCTTCTTGGTCCTAGAAATATCTTCAAAATAGCTGCAAGGGGCCATTTGCTTTTTCTCATAGAACAGTGATCCTACTTTTAAAATCATCTTTGCATTAATAATAATAATAATAATAGTATTTTACATTTATTAAGTGCTGCTTACATACCAGCCAAATGTTCTGCTTAATGTACTCTTATTCAATACTTGAGGCATTCCTATGAGGACATTCTGTTCAATGTTACTGACATGGAAACCAAGGTAAAGAGAAGAAATATCTGAGCTATATGATTAATGATTGTTGGTTCCAAAAACACACTAATAATGGTAGTTTGAGTAACCAATATGTATTATAGCATCTACTAATTTATTAACAGTGTTATTTTAATCTGCCCTAAAGTTTGTCATTTTTGTTGTCTTCATTTTATTGTTGGGGAACGTGATCCCTGAAAAGTAAGCACCTTGCTAAAATCCAGAGCCAGCTCACCTGACACCTGGCTCTTAACTACTATTTAGTCTGCCTCGCTGTCTTTAGGAAAGTGTGTCTTTTTCTGCGAGCTGCTGCTGTACTCTGGGTCTGTACCATGATGCATTTGGTTTAAATGATAGAATTGTGTTCTGTTGTTCACCTCGATTCAAATTGTTTGAAATCAAAGTGATTTAACATTGTTTCTTGTAAGTTCCTGGATGTCTAGAACGCAGCTGGAGGAATACTACTGGGTCCCTGGATGACTGGGCAAGTGTTTCACATAGTATTTCACATCGTGATACGATCTAAAGCTTCCTCTACCTGCCCGCTCATGTTGTGGTCCGTCTTTATTAATATAATGCTAGCTCTTTTCATGTCAGATCTTGAGAGAGAAGCTGTCTGTACCTCGGGTATCTAGGACAAGGTCACTGCTTCTCATGAATTGGGCAGAGTCACATGAGAAGCACACGCAGCTGGGGGAGATGACACACAAAGTGACCTCGTCTTCCCCTGAGATATTACAGACAACTCCTCTCTTGTTGCCGGTGTAACCACCAAGGTGCGATATTTTGCTGAAGATTGGAGATTCTTCCTGTTCTGGATCTTATGCTCCCCTTAAAATTCTCTGTAAACAGCCTCTTGTGCTGGTTGTATAAGTGAATGTGCTACAGTTGTGGGGTAGTTCCTCTCTCCCATCAGGAGAGGGGGTTCCGCCTGACCTCAGCTTTCTGCGTTGTGACTCTTGCCTTCACTTCTTCATCCTCCACCGGCCTCCTCCCGGAGTCTCAAGAGCTGTGCTGGGCATGGTAGTCAGAGTGCCTCCTTTCCAAAAACCAAAGAGAAACACAGTACAGCAGTGGGATTTTCTTCCTACTTCTACACTCTGAACTAAGCCATAATGTAAAACCCCTCTCTACTGTCTTCTCAGAAAAAAGAATAAAGCTGCCACAAACAAGACATGACGACTCTATTGAAAGCACTTTTCATTGCTGACTAGCAGAGAAACTACTGAGGTGTAGGGATAGGGATCAGGCACCCTCTAATGCATATTCCCTTTCCAAAACTCAGTACTTGAACTGAACTTCAGAAAGCCATTTTGCACAGGAAGGGCCTGTACCAATATTGTCACTGATATTAATTTAGCTAAAAGTAACCCGGGTCCTCCATCTTCATCTCTGTAGGGATGAATCTGCTGGACCAGAGCCAATTGCCAAACGTAAGAAAATTACGGTGCGACATCAGTGTGTGCAAGCAGGTGCCATAAGGGCAAGGACATGGAAAGATGATGAAGCTAGGCTAGAAGGCAAAGCATTATGGGTAGAAGAAACAGATTATACTTGCAAGTAGAAAAATTCACTGTTGTCAACAAGCAAGTCTCTATAAAAGCCTTTTACATTCCCATTTCTTATTTAATACCCCTTGTTTATGAATAGTTAGCAAAAGAGTATTTAAATGAAAGCAACCATGTATAGTAGCAATCTCTGTTTAGTCATTCAACAAATATTTACTAAACACTCACCATGAACTAGGCAATATGCCAGATGCAGAGGTAGAAAAAATTATAAGACAGTCTCTGTCTTTGAGGATCTCAGTCTGCTAGGGAAGTCAGACTTGAAAACAAACAATTGCAATTCAGACTGATATGTCCTAATACAAGTTTCAGAACCGACTTGTTGGAAGAACGAGGAAGAATAAGATTTCTGTAAAGATTTTATTTCACGGAAATAAAATAATTATGAATACTAAACAATGTTTATTAAGACAGTTTTAAATACACACATCTGTAAGAATGGTGCCATTTATTGTGAGATCTAAAATTAATTTGAAGTTAAAGTTAATCTTGTGTTTACTGCTTATTTTTGGCTACTCAATACAATAAAAAAATGCTGTTAGCCTTCTACACAAGGGAAGGCCTTCTAATCCACAACCAACCTATTTTCCCAAGCTGACTCTTTCCTACATTTCTGCCTCAATAATGTGCCCATGTTCCTAAAATGTGTTTTTTTGTGTCTCATTTTTTTTTTCCCCAGCACCGGCGATTGAACTCACAACTTCACACTTGCCAGGCAGGCGCTTACACCACTGAGCTAAATTCCCGGGCTTTGTGTCTCATTTCTACATTTTTGTATATGGTATTTGTTTTTCCTGGATTGTCTTAATGCCTAACAAAGTCCAATCCATCCTTTTAGGAGTCTACTCCAATATTGCTTCCTATCAGTAAAGTTTTCCTCTTGAATCTCTACCCTGCAATGCTTCTGTCTCCTTTATCTCATTCATCACTCACTTTTAGGTTTGGGTTGTAATCTTGAAAGACACGATCCCAGATGCCCTAATCACAAATGTTGCAATCCCCCCAAAAAGATCAAAATCCAAAAAATATAATTCTGGCAAAAACAATGAACAATTGTTTAAAAGGTATTTATTTATATTTTTGAAAAGGAATTTATTTCAGAAATATATAAAAACACAGCAGAATATTTCCCAGGCCATTTTATAACAGTAAAATAGGCAGTAACAGGATACATAGTTTTACAAGCATAAACACTTGGGTATACTAATGTGAATCACGCAGGTGTAAGTTATGAGCAGATGAGCAGTATTCATAGAGGTAACTAGATCAAAACAAAATGTATAAAAGTCCATTATGGTAGGTAATTGTGGGCGCCTACTTTTATGACTGTGACTATCTGAAATACTATGATTGGCAACCTGAGTCTTTCGATGAGATGGATCAAAAAAAATCACAGTGGGTCACCAGTCTCTACGCAGTTGTCCAAAGAGCTGAGACCAGCAGAAAGTTTATCTTTCAGAAAGGGTGATGTACAAAAAAAAAAAAGACATAACTTTATTTATGGAGAAAATTTGAATATTTTTACCTACATGCATAACACATCCAAAGTAATGTTGCAATAGTGAGCCTTCACAGAATGAATTTTACAAAACGTGCATAGAACAAATTAGAATTCTCTCAAAGTCTTCAAATAATGTATGAATCCAGGATTAGAAATGATATAAAAGTAAAACACATAACATAGTGAACTGTAAGCAATAGTACTGCCAGTTTAGAAGTGTGGCAAGAAACTGAAAATAGATAAAAAGAAAAAAACTAGAAACCTTTGACATTTGAAGAAAGTATATTACAAGGATAAGTTATGGGCAATTGCATGGAGGCAGTTCATAAGAGCCATACAACTTTCATGGTTATTTACTACAGTTTGAAGTCTTACATGGAGACGAATAGCTGCTTTTTTGTTTTGGGGCATAGCTTTTCTTAGAGAATACGTTTGCATTCATTTTCTACATGGTCCTGATCTTTTTGAAGTTCTATGATTTGGTACATATTGACATCAACATTCCTTGTTAAAATTCTCCTCTTCTGTGCTAGGCTTTTATTTTTAATTTTCTTCTTTTTTATTTTATGAAAAAATAAAGCAAAATTTCATAATAAAATAATAAGAGAATAGCAATAGTTAACATATGTATATTGTTATCTTCGAAGTAGTTATTCATATTACAAGATATCAAGGAAAGATATTCCATCTTACAAAGAAGAAACACATTAGCACAAAATATTTTTCAAAGAATTAAGAGGATCCAGTAGTATAAATGAAGCAAATTAGCATATACATTAAAATATTTTTGAAGCAGTGGCATACGTATTTTGGGGAACTGCATGAACCTCTTCTTCCTTTCTATTTATCTATTTTCCATTTAGCTCCTTATTTGTACATATATACCTAGAGTTTCTCATATAAGAGAAATCATGTTATCACATGATTTAAGCTTATGTGTCTGATTTACTTCATTTAACATTATGTTCTCAAAGTGTACCTGTTTGCCTATGAATTCCTCAAGTTTATCTTCCTTCATGCCAGAGTAGTACTCTACTGTGCATAAATACCATATTTTCTTTATTCATTCATCTGTTAATGAGCATATATGCTGTTTCCAAGATCTAGTTATTATAAGTTGAGCTACTATAAACATGGGTATTCATCTATCATTGTAATATGATAATTTTAACCTTTTGGGGGGGGAAGCTACCTAGAAGAGAGGTAGGTAGGTCAAATGGGATTTCTATTTCTATTTTTTTGATAATACTTATTATACTGTGTATTGTTATTTTCAAGTAGATACTTAGTACAAGACATAAACTGAAAAGATTCTTACAAAAAAGAAACTAACCGATAATAATACCAACAAAAGAAGATAAGCTAGTAGTATAAATGAAACAAATTAGCATATCAATTTCCATGGTGTTTGTACTAGTTTACATTCCCACCAACAATGTACAAGAGTTCCTTTTCTCCTACAACCTCACCAGCATTTGTTATTAGAGTTTCTGAAGACAGCCATTCTTTCTGGGGTTAAATAGTATCTCAAAATAGTTTCAATTTGCGTTTCTCTAATAGTCGGCAATGTTGAACATTTTTTCATATGTTTATTGGCCATTTTCACTCTTTCTGCTGAGAAGTGTCTTTTCATTTCAGTTGCCCATTTTTAGATTGAGTCTTTTATTTTGGAGGATCTAATTTCTTTTTAGTTCTTTATATATTCTATATATTAGTCCTCTGTCTGATGAATAACTGGCTATACTTTTTTCCCATTCTTAGGTTGTCTCCTCGTTGTGTTGGTTGTTTCCTTTGCTGTGTGGGAGTTTTTAAATTTTTTATCCCATTTGTTGATTCTCAGTATTATTTCTTGTGCCATTGGGGTTCTGTTCAAAAACTCTTTGCCTATACCTGAGTCTTTTTTAAGAGTCGTACCTATTTTATCTTTTAGTAGACTTAGTGTTTCTGTTTTAACCTTTAGAGGTTTAATCCATTTTGATTTTTAGTTTAGTACATGGTGAGATATATATGTCTAGAATCAATCTTCTGCATGTGGATATCCAATTTTCCCACCATCACTTATTAAAGAGGCTATCATTCCTCCAGTGTATGTTTTTGGCCCCTTCGTTGAAGATCAAACAGCTGTATGTGCCTGGGTTTTTTCTGCTTATATTGTTTCATTCATCCACATGCTTGTTTTTAAGCTAGTACCATGCCGTTTTAATCCCTGTAGAGTATAGCATAACTTCAAGTCAGGGATTGTGATGCCACCTACTTTGCTTTTGCTACCCAGGATTGCTTTTGCTATTCTAGGTCTCTTCTTGTTCCATATGAATTTTAGGGTTGTTTTCTATAGATATGTGAGAAATATCATTGATATCTGGATTGGGATTGCACTGAATCTGTACATCTGTTTGGAAGTGCAGTTGTTTTGATTATATTGATTCTGTCTATCCAGGAACAGGAGATATCTTTCCATTTTTTCATGTCCTCCTTGTTTTCCTTTATCAGAGTGATGCAATTTTCATTAAGTCTTCCACTTCCTTGGTTAGGTTAATTCCTAAGAATTTAACCTTTTCGATGCTATTGTGAATAGTACTGTTTTCCTAATTTCTTTTTCAACAAGTTCATTGTTACTGTATAGAAATGCTATTGATCTTTGTGTGTTTATCTTGTATCCTGCTACATTACTGAATTTTGTGATCAATTTTAAGAGTCTTCTGGTATTTTTTGGGTTTTGTAAGTGATGGACTTTGTCATCTGAAAATAAGGACACTTTGATTTCATCCTTTCCTGTACATATTTCTTTCATTTCTTTCTCTTGCCTGATTGCACTGGTTAATACTTTGAGGATGACGTTGAACAGGAGTGGTGGTAATGAATATCCTTGTCCTGTTCTTGACTTTAGAGGAAAATCTTTTAGCTTCTCCCCATTTAATATGATGTTGGTAGTAGGTAAGTCATAAATGGCTTTTATCAGATTGAGATAAGGTCCTTCCATACCTTTTTTCTTCAGGGTTTTTCTTTTTTTTAAATCATGAATGGATGTTGGATTTTGTCAAAAGCCTTTTTTTCCCTCTCATCTATCATGATGATCAAATGCTTTTGTCCTTCAGGTGTTCTGTTTATGTGATATATTGAAGTTATTGATTTGCATATGTTGAACCATTCTTGCAACCCGGGAATGAAGCCTACGTGGTCATGGTGTATGATCTTGGTGATTTGTTGCATTCTGCTTGCCAGTATCTCCTGAAGGATTTTTGCATCTATGTTCATTAGAGAAATTGGCCTGTACTTCTCTTTTTTTGGTTGGATCCTTGTCTGGTTTTGGGATCAGAATAATGTTAGCTTTGGAGAATGATTTTGGGAGTATTTCTTCCCCTCGATTTCATTGAAGAGTTTGAGGAGTATTGGTGTTATAACTTCCCCAAAGTTCTTATGGAATTTGGCTATGAATACATCAGGTACCTGAATTTTCTTAGTTGGTAGTATTTTTGCTTCTGCTTCAAGTTCATTGGTTCTTGTTGGGTTGTTCAAGGTGGTTAAGTCTTCTTTTTGATATTTCATACATATCTTGGAATCAAGTTTTTGTCATATATGTTTGTGAAGTAGTTTCTAATAATTTTCTAGATTTTGGCAGTGTCTGTTGTGGTTTCAACTAATTGCATGGATTTGTATCTTCCCTTTTTCGGTAAGACTGGCTAAAGGTTCGACTCTTTTGTTTATTCTTTTAAAGAAACAGCTCTTCAATTCACTGATTTCTTGTATTTTTTTGTCTCCATTTCATTGTTTTCTGATCTGATCTTTATAATCTTCTTCCTTGTAGGAGTTTTAGATTTGGATTGTTCTTGTTTTTCTAGAATCTTGAGATGTATCATTAGGTTATTTATCTGGGCTTATTTTGTTTTTCTGATGTGGATATTTACAGCCTTAAGCTTCCTTCGTAGGGCAGCCTTCATTGTGTTCTGTAAGTGCTGGTATGTTGTACTGGCATTATTGTTTAATTCTAGGAGCTATCTTATTTCTTCTTTAATTTCCACTGTGATCCATTGATTATTCAGAAATGTGTTTCTTAATTTCCATGCATTTGCATATTTTCTGTGATGATGATTATTATTATTTTTGCTATTGATTTCTAGTTTCATTGCACTGCGATCTGATATGTGTGCCATACTTTTACATTGCTTTGGTTACACAGGAATTTGTTCCTCATGCACTCATACAGGCTACAAATTTGGCAGAAAAAGCACCAGTGATTGAGCAGCAGCACTGTTGTGTAAGTGTCTTCCTATTTTGCTGTGCATATAATTATTTCGGAACCAGTCAGTAACTTTGCTTGCTTCTTCAGACACATGTGACTTTAAATTCTTGAATTTTTATGGAATTTCATCAACTGGAATAAATGCCAATGCAGATAAATAATTTTTAAATTAAATTTTTGTCATTGCTACCTTGTGGCCCTTCTTTGAAATTCAGCTACCAGTCTTATAAGTCAGACCCTCCATGAGAATTGCATGTTTTTAAAGGTTTCACTTGAACAATTCAACATTCTGAATTTTAACCTTCCATTATTATAATTTTGAGATTTCAGATTTAGGAAGTCAGATCTTTTGAAATTTCAAGTTCTGGTGTTATAGCTTTTACAATTATATTCAGCACCATGAACTTCCTTAGATTGCAGATATTTCATCCTCTAAATTATGCAGGATTTCATACCTTTTTTTAGAAGCTAGCATGATAGCTGGGATATTGAATGGATTTGATACATCTGGCAAATAAATGCACTTATGGAAAATGATGATGATAGAAATGAGGATGGTAGAAAACTTGGACTTGACTAGTTGTGAGCAAATAAAAAATGGTCCCCAAAGAGGCACATAGCCCAGAATTACCCGTAAAGAAATG
>RJWT010051652.1:0-10679 GCA_004365215.1 Cuniculus paca
AGCCCCTCCTATCATTGTATACACCCATTGCATTGTACACACCTAATAAATAGTGACTGGTTTGGAGTATCTAGGTCCTTGCCTGTCCTGAGGCATTGACCTCCCAGCCCCCCATCATGCATTACTAAATTTGTCTCTTTTTCTTATTTTATCCTTCACCATACCCCTTATACAGGCAGTTGGGGATCTTGGTCAGGTCCCTGATATTTTCCTATTATGAATGGGATTGCTTTCGTGGTGTCTTGCTCACTGAATTTGTTTTTGGCTAATAGAAAAACTGCTGACTTTTGTATCCTGATGTTTCTATCCTGCTGTTTTCCTGAATTTGTTTACCAATTCAGTCTTTTTTGGGTTTGTTTGGTTTTGTTTTGTGGCAGGGTCTCACTGGGTAGTTGAAGTTGTTCTTGAACTCACTATGTAGCCTAGGTTGGCCTTGAACTCATGGCAGGCCTTTGGCCTCAGCCTCCAGAGTGCTGGGATTACAGGCAGTCTTTTTTGAGGAGGGGTGCTTTAGGAAATAAATAGGTAGATAGATGTAGATAGAGATATAATCTACAAGTGAGGGGTAATCTGACTTCCTTCTTACTCATATATATGCTTTTTATTTCCCTTGCCTACTTGCTTTGGCTACAATTTCTCAAACTACATTGGGAAGGAGCAATGACAGGGCATACCTTTGTCTTGTCCCTGATTTTGGAAGACATGATTTCAGTTTCCCCCCGTTTTGTATGGGTTTAGTGAAGTGTTAGTGTAGTCTTTATTTCGTTAAGGTTTGATGTTTCTGTACCTAATTTGCTTAGAGTTTTTATGATGAGGGAAGTTTATTGTGTGCTTTTTATTGTTGCTGATCACAGTGCTGATTATCAAACTCAGGGCCTTGCACAAGCCAGGCAGGTACTCTACAATTGAGCTATTCCCCACCTCCTGTCCTTATTATATTTATGCATCTGTTGAGCTAGCCGGATTATTTTCTCTTGTTCTGTCAAAATGATAGATTTGCATGTATTGAATTATTCTTGTATCCATGGAATGGAACCAACTTGATCACTGTGTATGATTCTTCTGGTTGTGCTGTCAAATTTGACTGGTATTTTGTTGAGGATGAGTACAAATGTATTCATCAGAGATACCAGTCTATAGTTTATAGTTTTTGATTGTGTCCTTGCAACTTGGCAACAGCCTAATGCTGACCTCATCAAATAAATTTGAAAGTATCCCCTGCCTTTTAATTTTATGAAATATTTTGAGGACAATTGGCAGAACTTCCTGTATAAAAGTTTGGAGAAACTCAGTAGTGAATCAATCCAACCCTGAGCATCTCTTTATTGGGGGGACTTACACAATATCATCAATTTTAACTATACAATCATTTTCTCCTGTCTGGGTTCAATTTGGTAAGTTATACAGTATGTGTACAGATATTTGACCATTCCAGCTCTGGTTTCCAATATGTTAGCATACAGTTTTTTTTATAGTGATCATTAATGCTTGTATTTCTCTAGTATTGCTTATGATGTTTCCTTTTTCAGTTTAAATTTATTTTTTTACTTTTCCACTTATTAACATTTTAATTATAAACATTGATGGAGTCAGGGTGATATTTCAGTATTTGAATATAGTTTCCTCCCATTCAGAATGATGTTGGCTATAGGTTTGTCATTATATAGCATTTATTATGTTGAGGTATGATCCCTCTGTACCTAATTTATTCAGATTTTATCATGATTGCATGTTGAATTTTATCAAAGGATGTCTAAGCATTATTCATGCAGTTTTTAGCCTTGACTGTATTTATGTACTACGTTTGTTGATTTTCATACGTTGAAACATCCTTGCATCTTTGGAATGAAACCAAATTTATCATGGTTGATGAACTTTTTAAAGTGCTGTTGAATTTAAAAAGATTTTTGCATCTATATTCATCAAGGATATGGATCTTTTTAATTGCATGTTTATTCAACTTTGGTAACAGAGTAATACTAGTTATACAGAACAAGTTTGGAAGGCTACCTTCCCTTTCTATTTTTTGGAATAGTTTGAATAGCATTGAATTTTAAAAGTCTGCTAAAATTCAGCAGTGAAGACACCTCACCCTGGCCTTTTCTTGGCAGACTTTCTATTATTGCTTCAGCTCCATTGCTTGTCATTAGTCTCTTCAGCTTCTGTAGTTCCTCAGAGTTCAATTTTGGTAGGTCATGTATGACCAGAATTTCATCCATTTCATCCATAATTTCCATTTGATTAATGTAATTTTTCAAAATATTCCATAATGGTCAATTTCTGTGGTATCTGTTGTATCTCCCTTTGCCTCAAATTTATTGATTTGTTCTTCTTTCTTGTTTAATTTAGCTAAAGATTTGTCAATTTTGTTTATCATTTCAAAGAACCAACTCTGTTTCATTGATGGTTTACAATGTTCTTTTAGTCTTTTAGATTTATTTTTTACTTAGTTTCTATTATTTCTTCTGATTTGGAGTTTAGTTCTTGCTGTACTAAAACTTTGAGAAGTATCATTGGGTTATATGATTGAGATCTACATTTTTTTTAGTGTAGGCAATCATAGTTATAAACCTCCTGGTGCTGCTCTCACCACACCCACAGATTCTGCTCTGTTGTTTGTTCTTATTTGATTGTAGGATTTTTTTAAGTTTCCACTTTGAGTTCTTCAACAACAGCCCCCTGTTCATTCAATAGTGTATTATTTAATATCCAGGTATTTTTATAATTTCTGTAATTACTTTTGCTGTTAATTTCTAATTTCATTCCACTACCATCTTATAAAAAAGCAAGAAATTATTTATATTTTTAACTTGTTACAACTTCCTTTGTAGCCTATTATCTATTTAGAAAAATGTTCTATGTGCTAATGAACGAATCTGTATTCTACTGCCATTGGATGGAATACTCTGTAGATATGTGTTAAGTCCATTTGATCTATAATGTAATTAACTCTGATAGCTTGCTTGCTTTCTTGCTTGCTTGCTTTCTTTCTTTCTTTCTTTGGCTGTCTCTATGTCTGTTGTTGGTTTTATAACACTAGGTGCTCAAGCTTCAGCTACATACATATTTATAATCATTATATAAACTTGATAGATGGTTCGCTTTATCAAAATGTAGTGATCTTCTTTATGTCATCTGACCATTTTGGGCTTGGGATCTGTTTTGTTGCAGGTAGGTATTTTACTCTTGCTTGCTTCTGGATTCCAGCTACTTGGAATATTATTTTCACTTTTAATCTGTGTATGTCTTTGCTGTTGAGGTTATTTTCTTGCAATAGCAGTTGTTGAGTCTTATTTTTCATTTCATGAGCCAATTTTTAATTGGGAAATCAAGATGATTTCCATTCTGTGTTATTACTGAAATATATGTACGAACCCCTGATATTTTACTGTTTTCTGTGCCTTTACCCTTAGCTATTCTTGTCTACTCACAGCAAGTGAACATTCGGTCTTTTAATTGTGTTGTCTTTGGTTTGTATTACATAGATGCCCTCTTGTAGCCTCATGAGGTCATGGGTGGGGCTTTTCCGAAGTGCCTGGATCTAGGATGTGTGATGGTGGGATTAAGGATGTGATGCTGGGATTAAGGGAGTAGGTAAGGGAAGGCCTACCCTGGGTATGGTTGGCACCAACTGAAAGGCTGGTGGCTTGGATGGGATAAAAGGGAGAGGCAGGATTGATGTTACTGTTTCTGCTTGCTGCTTTACTGTCTCCTGCCTGCTGGCCATGAACTGTTTCTCTTCTGTAATGCCCCTTACCATGCTACCCTCCCTTGGAGTCAGCCATCTATGCACTGAAAACTCTACAAACTGTGAGTTCAAATAAACCTTTCCTCTTTTAACTTTGGATGTTGAGTATTTTATCTCATCAATGAGAAAAGTAACCAAGACATGTCCTATAGCCAGTATATGATCTGTTCATTACTTTTTTCTTACTATTTAAAGGTAGTAATTCATCAACCTTGTCTTTGACTTGATCTGGCCTATTGGTGAGGCTTTCCACTGTGTTTGTCTTAAGCTTTTCATTCCAATTTTTGTTTTTTTAGAAGCTTCTCTTTAATTGCTCTGTTTAATCCTGCATTGCCTTCCTTTATGAATTCAGTCATGTATTTGTATTGTCCTTGTTCATTGACCATTTAAGAAAAATCATCCTTACGAATTCTTTGTCATTTAATTTCCTTCAGTATCTTTGGAATAAGCTACTAGAAAGACATGAAATTTTGGAGGACCAACATTGCTTTATCAAATTTCTTGTTTTTTGGTTAGGATTTATATATCTGTCAGGGCAGATATCTGTTCCACATCCTTTTTTATTTTAAAGAGATAAGAAAACAGAAAAGTAAAAAAAAACAAACGATTAAAAAACAACAAGAGCCAAATGACAACAACAACAAAAACAATGGCGATATAGGATTTCAAAGCAAGATGATAGGAATTTAACAGTGTTTATTGCATTGCATATTGTTATCCTCAAAGTAATTGCACAGGCTACCAGATAAAGGCATGTAAGACCAAACAATAAAATTTCCCTTTGAGCAGTTTCTTTCCCTTTTACTATATCTATTGTAACTTTTGAGTCTTATTTACTCTTTCAGTTTTTTATACTAGTGAGACAACATGGTGTTTACACATACAAGTCTGATTTATTTCACTTATAATTATAGTTTCTATTTGTATCCATTTACCTATAAAAGCCTCAAGTATATTGTTCTTTATGGCTGAGTAGTATTCCATTATATAAAAATACCACATCTTTTTTATCCATTCCTCAGCTGATGGGCACTTGAGTTGTTTCCAAGATTTAGCTATTACAAACTGTGCTGCTATAAACATGGGTACACATATATCACTGTGGTATTTTCAGTTATTCTGGGAAAATACCCAGAAGAGGAATAGCTGGGTCAAATGAAACCTCTAATCCTGGTTTTTTCAGGAATCTCCATACTGATTCCACAGTGGTTGTACCAGTCCTCACTTCTACCAACAATGGAGTAGTGTTCCTTTTCCCCCACCGCCCACTAGCATTTGTTATTGGTTAATTTCTTGATGTTAGTCATTCTTTCTAGAGAGAGATGATACCTCAATGTAGTTTTAATTTGCATTTCTCAAATGGTCAATGGTGTTAAACATTTTTTCATATATTTATTTGCCATTTGCATTTCTTCATTTGAGAAGTGTGTATTTATTTCCCCTTTTTTGAATTGGGTCTTTAAATTTGGGAGGCCTGATTTTTTTCGATTCTTTACACATTCTAGATAAAAGTCCTTTGCTTGAGGGACAGTTGGAAGAAATCTTTTCCCAATCTGGGAGTTCTTTTATTCACTCTGTTGGTGATTTCTTTAGATGTGCAAAGATTTTTTTTAATAAAACTAGAACCCAATTGTTGATTCTCTGAAGTACTTCCCATGCAGTTTGGTTTTTGTTCATGAACTTTCAGCCTACCCTTATGTCCTCAAGATGTCTACCTACTTTGTCTTCCAGTAGGTTTAGTGTTTCTGTCTTAATATTTAGATCTTTGATCCATTTTGACTTTAGTGCATGGTGGTAGGCAAGGGTCTAGTTTAAATCTTTGGCATGTAGAAAGCCAGTTTTTCCAACACTACTTGTTAAAGAGGCTATCTTTCTTCCAGCGAACATGTTTGGCCCCTTCATCAAAGATAAGGTGGCTGAGTATGTTTGTAGTTGTGTCTGTATCTTCTTTTCTGTTCTATTGATTCTCAGGTCTGTTTTTTTGCCAGTACCATGCTGATTTTATTGTAGCAGTTTTGTAGTATAATTTCAAGTCTGGGATTGTGATGCCTCCTGCCTTGCCTTTGTTGCCCAGGATTGCCTTTGCTATTCTAGGTCTCTTATGGTTCCATATGAATTTTAGGAATGTTTTCTCTAGATGTGTGAAGTATCTCTTCCACTTTTATGTGAAGCCCTTCTTCATTAGCACAGTGTACTGTTGACTATGTGTCCTAGGACACCAGATGGTTGTGTAGTGTTGAGTTTAATTACAACTGGACCTTATAGTGTAGTTTCTCTGTGACTCTTTTGTTTGGGATTAGTGGGTTTCTGCATGAGGTATACTGTCAGCACCTGGGGGACCTGCTCTCTTTGAAGATCTTACAAGAACACAGTCCTTCTGGTAGTTCAGTAGGGATGGTGTATACAGAAGGAAGTACGGGATGCTCTTTTTTCTTTTTTAAGATTTCTTCAGATGTGTCAGCAAAATATAGTCTAATGGAGTATGGGAGAGACCTATGCTGAGTTTCCACAAAGGTTCAGTATCTACAACCTTTGTGTTTTCTCTCTGTCTCTGTCTCTCTCTCTCTCTGCTCTTGCTATGGGGTAAATTTTGTCTTTTCTTGTTGTTGAGATTAAATACCCAACACCTATATGTTAAGGTAGAAAAGGTTTATTTAACTCACTTTGTGGCAGTTTCAGTCTATAATCAGCTGGCTCCAAGGCAGGGTGGCTTCACAGAGGAGAAACAGTTCATGGAGGGCAGAAAGTAGCTAAACAAGCAAAGGGAATTTAACAGCATCTTTCTGCCCCTTTCATACTCTATGCAGGCTACTGGGATTAGGGCAGTGCCAAACCAATCAGTGGGCCGATTTAGTAATCACACACCCTTAATCTCAACATTGCACCATGAATCAGTCACACACACTAGATCCAGCCACTTCTGAAAAAGCCCCACCTATGACGGCACAGGGCTTTGAGGGGACATCTAGATATAAGCCATAACAAGTGTCAGTCTTCAGGCTGGTCATAGCCATACCTAATTGGGACCAGGACATAAGCTGGGGGCCTTTATCTTCCTGTTCTTTAAGTTGAAGTATCTACCAAGGTCCATGTGGAACTTGGTCATGGGTAGAGTAAGGGTCAATTTCTCTCAGTGAGCTAGGAGTGTAGCTCAGTGGCAAAGCATTCACACAACATGCTCAAAGTGTCCTGCTCAATCCTCAGCACCGTAGAGAAAGGGGAAAACAAACAACAACAAATGGCAGCCTCGGGAAAACTCTCTCTGCTCTTCCCAGAAGGTGCTTATTGTACTGTAGAAAAGCAACTTTGAGAAGGGTTTGTCCGAGCTTGTTGCTCTAGGAATTGAAGGCCCCAACATTTTCTTGTTTTCAGAAGCCTGCAGCAATATAACTGCACTGACCTAGTGGGCATCTGCCTTGAGATCCTCTTATAGACCCAAGGGAAAGCAATTGAATAAAACCTTCAGAGTTCTATCCAGGCTGTGATACATGGGAATGAAGATTACTTTCTTTTGAAGACTAACAACTTAGAGAACTAGTCATAGGGTTTGGGGAACAGCAGTCCTGCGCTGTCACATGGAAGCTGGGTCTTGGAAAGCCAGAGTCGTAGGCAGTGTGTTGTACAGAATCCACAATCCGCCCCCTTAGTCTGAATAGTTATGATGACAAGTATCCAGACCATGAAAACCCATTAACCGTGCACAGAAGAACAGGGTGAGACACAGCTCCCAACTGCCAATCACATGACACAGGGTGGGGATAGAGGTTGAAAGAAAATCCAAGTGATTCCCCTTACCACACAATGTGACACTGTGCTAGGGAATAGATTCAATGCTAGACACACAACTTAAAGGATTACTTTATAATATTCACCCAAAAAGTCAAATGCAGAGGAGTGCAAGAGATCTGTCCATGTACTACAGACCCAAAAAATCTAGCTGAGGGCCCGAATTCCATGGCAGTATCTCATATGAGTCCAGCCAAAGGCCTAGAGTCCATGGCAATCTCTCACCCAAGTTCGTATCATGGATTGGCACTGAGAAGGCCCAAAGGTCAGGGGAGGAAGCTAGAAAGTCTGCCAGTAGGGTGAGGGATCTGCACTGCAGCCAGGAAGGCATGCTCAAGGTGAAGACCAGAGCTACCCCAAAAACAGAAGCCATCCCTGGTGACAACCGGGACCCAAGCTTCTCCAAAGAGAATAGCCAAGTTTGTATCAGGAAAAACAGCTACTGCACGCTTCTCTAGGAAAATCAACAGCATGCAATCTTCCCCTCCTTTTATGCCCTTGGGAACAGTCCTTAAGTAGGCCATCCATTCTCTGAACCACACTGACTTAGCTCAGCCGGCCATTCCCACTTAAACTATTAGTGAATCCACAATACTAGATTGTCTATTGAATGTTAGCATTCTCTCTCACACACCTTAATAAGCAGCTGCTTTCCATTGGCTTTAATTATATCAATGGAGAAGCAGATTACTGTTAAGTACCCTTAATTCACCATCTTGGATCTACATGAGGCTTTTAAAACTACAGCAGTTTAATCTCATTATTATTACTGCTTCATTCAGAAATTTTATGTCCTCATGGCGTAACTTGGTAGGTCACATGTGCCTAGAAATTTGGCCATTTCATCTAAGTTTCTAATTTGTTAGCATAGTTTTTTGCAATAATCTCTAATGATCCTTTATATTTAGTTGTAATATTGGCAATGTTTCCCTTTTCATTCTAAATGTATTTATTAACACATTCTGCATATTAATTTGGTTTAGTGTGACATTTCCATACATGAATAAGCCATCCATTGATCATATGCAATTACATTTCTCCTTCCACCTTTCACATCTGTCCAAATCTCCAGTGATCTGTCTCCTATCAGGTCAAGCTTTTTAATTTCCACAAATGAAGGAAAATATGTAATACTTGTCTCTCTGTATCTGGTTTATTTAATATGTCCTCTAGTTGCCTCAGTTTTGCAACAAATGACAAGAGTTCTTAAGGCTGAATCACTCATGTGTGTATGTTCAGTATATATTATATATATATATATATATATATATATAAAACTATAAACATACATAAATACCACATTTTATCTATTCATGTGTTGATGGACATAGACTGGTCTATGACTTACCTATTGTGAACAGTACTGCCATAAATATGGACATGCAAGTACATCTCTGGTATGATTGTGGTTTGTTGAAAATAGTATCTAGAAATGGGATATCTAGACCATATTGTAGATCTATTTTTTAACTTTTTGGTCTTCATATTTAGTGTATTAAATTACTTTCCCACCAAAAATGTAGCAGAATTTCTTTTTCTTCACATTTTCTCCAATAATTTTCTTTTCATGGTAAGACTTTCACTATGCTGACACCTTATAATTTTGATTTGCCTTTCTCTATTAAAATATTGGGAATTGTTCATATTTATATGTCATTAATGTTTCTTTTTTATTTTTTTGAGACAAGGTCTTGCTATGCAGGTTAGGCTGGCTTTGATTTCTCTAATGTAGCCCAGGGTGACTGGGAACCTCCAATTCTACCTCAGCTTCCCAAGTCCTGAGATTATAGGCATACACTACCACACCCAGCTAGTGTTTTTTAAGAACTGTCAGTTCAGGTCACTTGCTCATTTTTTGTGAAAATCATTTTTATTGTTGCATTTTTATTGTTACATTTTTTTCTGAGTTCTTTATATATTCTGGATATTAACCTTCTTTTACATGAATAGTTAACAAATTCAATCTCTCATTCTAAAGATTGTCTCTTTATTAAGTTTCCTTTGTGATGCAGAAGTTTTTGAGTGAGTTTGCTTTTATCAACTCATTTTATTTCCTGGTGTTTTTTTTTTTTGTTTGTTTGTTTTTTTTGTATCAGGAATTGTCCTGGTTACTTTTTTTTCATTGCTGGGACAAAACCCTGACGCCCAAAGTGAAGGAAGGAGAGGTTTATTTAGCTTAAGTTTCTGTGGATTTCAGTCCATAATCAGCTGACTCCACTGCAGGGTGGCATGGCACTGGGGCAACACTTTGAGGCAGCAGCCAGAGCAAAAGGGGGCAGCCTTTCATGGCAGGCCATGAGTGGCAAGAGCAAACTGCACCAAATAGGAAAACACACCCCTATTCTGACCTTACATTGTATGTCAGCTCCACCCCTGGGTGGGTGCAGAACTCACACCACCAATCCCGGTGCTAGACAAGGAGTCAACCACAAATGCTAGATTCAGCCACTTCCATGACTACATGAGGCTTGGGGGGGGCATCTATACACAAACCGTAACAGGAATCAAACTTGGGACCTTGCACTAGTCAGGCAGGCACTGTGACACTAAGGTATATCCCTGGCAATTTCCATAATATTATTGGCTATACAGTATTTTAAAATTGTACCCTATTGTTTTTTTCTAGGAGGTTAAGAGTTTGCTTCTCCTCCATTCACCTCTGTTCTTCCGTTTTTACTCTCTCCTCTTCCTCTCATCTCGCTCTTCTCATATCTGAATGGGATACTTCCAAAGACCTCTATTCAAGTTTAGATATTCTTTCACTTTAGTCTGTGACCTTTCCAACTGAATTTTTTATTTGACTCATTCATTTGACTTAAGATCTTTTTTTTCCAATATTTCTCTTTGCTGAATTTCTCATATCTGCATTATCTTCCTTAGTTGCATTTAAGTATTTATCTGTATTCTCTCTTTTTAAAATCTTTATCAGGCATTTATTCCATTTTTTACTTTGCATCTGTTGCTAGACAATTACAATCTTTTGGCAGTATCATTTTTTCATATATCTTTTCTTACATTGAGACTTGTGTGGCAGGTGAATCAGCTATCTACCATTTTAACAGTGTTCGTAGTAGGTGGCTTTCTCCTGAGGATGTATCTTAGAATGTCACTTTAAGCGATGTTGGTTTTGATTTTACCTGGGTAT
>RJWT010051653.1:0-10675 GCA_004365215.1 Cuniculus paca
TCTGGGGCCTGGGATTTCATGCAGCTGTCAGTTCCAGAGGAGGGGAGTGGGACGAGAAGTTGAGGGTGTCCTCTTTTCATGTCCTGCCAAGATGGACACAGGGCAGAACGAAGCAAAGCCACAGTAGGACCCTCACCACCATCAAATAGGAAAACCATGCAATTATTCTGGAACAAAAGAACAAACAAAAATACACAAAAATGCCATCAAATAATACATGCAAATTTGTATAGAAACCTGCAAATAAGTTTCAAAATGTGTTGTGAGGACATTTAGTATTACTACCCAGGGTTTTCCTAACAGTTGCTGGTGACTGGATTTTCTTCAACCCCTATGTCCAATTTCACTATAATATGTGGTCTCCTGCCAACCCCAGTGGCCAAAGATTATCTTTCCATGAACTTATGGTACATGAGCAATAACCCAGAGTACTTGGGGCCAATGAACTGGAGCCGTGAGCTCCTCTCTAACAAGGGTGAATTATTACCACATATTTCCTGCTGATTAGATTATTTCTTATCGTTGTGTTTTATAGCTTTCTAGTTAGTCGTCGCAATACAATTTATTCACAAATAATAGTGTTTCTTATTATTGCTGTTTTATAGTTCCTATAGCAGTAAAATTTATTCTCAACTCTATTATTACAATATTCGACTACTAATGGAATTCTTGTTTTTATTTGATTGTGTTTTAAAGCCATAGCAATAAAATTTACTTCCAAAAATATTACTGCAAGTTTTATGCTCTTTAAACCACTTGATAGCATGCCTACAAACCCATGTGGTTCTTCAAGCCTGCCAAAACACAAACATTGTTCTACAAAAAGAGAAGGGGGCTGGGTCTTGTTATGGTGAGACTTGTGTTCTTTGATAGATTAAGGATTGGAATGAAGGAATTTCAGAGATAACTCGTTGACAGGAGCACTAACTTCTAATTGGCAGAAATGTTTATTTTTTTTTAAAAAGTCTCTTTTTATTACCTACTCAGGGGTACACATTCCACTACCTTCATTTTCCAAAATAATGTGCTCTAAGAATAATGTGCATGGCTTCTCCGGACTTAGAATTGCACGGCTGGTTGCCACATTCGCTGGAGAAAGGCTGTTATGAAACCGTATTACCAAAGGCCAAGGTTTTTCTGATGGCGAACAGCTTTAGTGACTTAAGCACTGGAAGGCGCACAGCCAAGTCAGCTGTGGTGCTCCTTACTTGCTGCCACTGACCCTGGACGCAAGGACATTACAGTAAACTTCATTACATACTGCTCACCTTTCATGCCTAGATCACTGAATCAAAGGAACTAGAGCGTGAATTATAATCCACCCAGTGCAGGGACATACCAGTAAGTTTTAAGCAAGAGGTATGTCAGACCATCAGCAATTAAGGTCTAGTAAAGGGATTGGTCTCAAGTGAAAAACTGACTTACTGTCACAAGGAGGGAGAGTGGTAGATTGGGTAGGGCTACATGCTGGTTACTGCTCAAATTATAGCCTTGGTAGCAGAGGAAGCAAAATCTTGATTTGATTTCTGAGGCAGCACCAAGGACAGGTTCTTGTTCTGGCAGAAGCTTCAACAGATCATTGCTATCATCTAAAGCAATAAATGAGGGGGTGGATAGGTGGACAGATGGATGGACGAATGTGTGCATGCATGGATGGGTGCACAGATGCATGAATGCGTGGGTAAAACTGTATCTATGCTCTTGTTAGATGCCACAAATCCACTGGCAAGATCTAACCACTGACATGTGTGGCTTGCTGAGATCATCTGCCTCCCTTGACCCAGCTGTGGCAGCTGTGCAGGTGCACAACGCAGATGTTACTTTAAGAGAAAAACTGCTGCTCATCTCTGGGCTGGAGGCGGGGAGAGCCTCAGAATCTGACTCAGTAATTCAAGCCAAGACCTGGGCACCCCCAATCAATGAATTAGCACCGAAGTGGTCGAAGTGCTGAACATTGTACCCAACGATGAATGATGCCTCTACAAGCAGTCTTCTTGAAGTTTCACAGCAAGCAGAGGTCCTTCTCACCCAATTCTCCCTTATCCTCCTCCTCCTTTCACAGCTGTCAGACTTGGATTGTGGGTGGAAGGTTCTTGTGTTCTTATTCTTCCTTTGCTCTTTCTCTTTCACAAGAAATTATATCCCCAGAATTTTACACTTTTAACTGTCATGTTATCTGCTTCTCAAATGATCCAGCCAACGCACCAGGCAGAGCCCAGGACCAATAGAAACAAGTTTAAAAAATTCACCTGAGTCACAGGGATCTTTCTGGACTTCATGCAGAATTTCATGCAGAGACAGTCCTGACGTTTGGAACTCACAGGGGTAATCCTATGTCACCTAGCCTCATCAAGCTTTCAAGACATGACCGACAAACTACAGAAAGTCACATGCTAACAAACTAGTTGATGTAGAAGAGAAGAGGAAAAGTTATTTTCTTTATCACTGCTTGCTTGCCCTGTCTAATCTGCTCATAGCTGTGCGGCAAGAGTGGAGTCTTCAGCCTTTTACTGAGGCTAAGCTGCTTCATCCCTAGCATTAAGGTAGCTTCCATTTGGGTCATCAAGGAAAGAAAGGAAGCAGGAAGCAAGGGCATATTCTGAAGCATCAGGAGTGGAGGTGGGAGGGTGTGTTAGCTTTCCACTGCTGGGACACGATGCTTGATAGAGCAATTTAATGGAGGAGAGATTTAGTCTAACTTGAAGTTTGAGAGGTTTCAGCCCATGGTCAGCTGGCTCCAAATATCATGGAGATAGAGATATCATGGTGCAAGAGCATGGTAGAGCAAAGCTGTTTAATTCACAGCACTGGGGGAACATAAAGCAGAAGAGAAAAAGGCGAGGGCCCAGGTCATGCCTCCATGACCCACTTCCTCCAACTAGGATCCTCTCCCAATACCCTAACAGTCTATGAATTTATCAACAAGTTAACCCATCAATGAAGTTAGTGCCCTTGGAATGTAATCATCTTGCCAGAAGTCTCTTGTTTCAGTCCAGTTGACCTACCAAGATTTACCAGCACAGAGGGTGAGGAGGCTGAGGAGAGCCCTAGGGGGAACTTGGCTTTCCCACAGAGCCGTCAGCCACATGCCTGGACGTGGAGGAGAGGCGGAACCACGAGGAAGTAGGGAAATCGTCTTGGGTGTTACCACTGGATTCATCTCCATTTCTTCCAATTGGACAATATTTCATTCAGCATCAGCCACCAATTAGTTTTCAAAGAGAACATTTCTGGTACCCCCCCCCCCGAAGGGCATCACCCTGGAAAACACGATAAAGAAAGTTCTCAGTGCTACAACTTATGATATTCATTGTTGGAATCTCATCATATTGTTAGTGAGGAGTACTGGGTTCAAAATCAGATGTCTTGGGTTCTAAGTCTGGTTCTACTGTTTATCAGCCATGGGGTTTAGGGCAAATATCATCTGTCTTTGAAATATATATAGATGTGTGAGTGTGTGTGTGTGTGTGTCTGTGTAACAACATAGTAAATGAAGTCATGTATGAGAAATCCCTTAGAAGACTGTAAAACCATCAAAATGTAAGGTGTGATTGTCAGCAACATTAATGACAATGATCCATAGCTAGAGTATAGTTCTATACAGCTGTACTCCAACATAAGACCGTACACTACAGACAAGAAAAACCAAGTGCCCCAAACAGAAGGTGTGGATCTGTTTTCTCTTTCACTGTGAAAGATTTAATTGTAAAATTCATCAGAGGATTTTCAAAAAATGGGGATGGAGATTCCTAGCCATATACACATATGAAAAAAAATATATATATATATGAAAAACAGATTTCTGAAATGCAACACATACTTGAAATAAACTCTATCTTAGCTACTAAAATCAGCTGAACATCATCTACTTTCTCCTCACTTTCAGTTTATAGAGGAACAACACTTTCTAGCATAATTAACTTTTTCTATAAAAATGTCACTAATCTAATGCATTCATGTATTCCTATTCCTGTGACTTTACTCTATATCTCTAAAATAATTGCTATAACAGGATAGAAATGAGACTCCTACTTTGCTTCACAAGTTGAGTATTAATTTTACATACACTTAAGTGACTGCTACTAAAATCATAGAAGTTTAATAAACCCAAATAACTTCCCAAAGTTCGACGCCGCACTGACACAGTGAGATCACCTGGATTTCACAAGGTTTCTACTTGTAACTTCTCTTCTTGTAAATACTGTGAGCGGAGGACGGACATCCTTCATCCTGACTCTCCTACGCGTGTTTGGCTTCCATCACCATCTCCCTGACTCCCTAGAAAGATGTCACGTGACTCCACTGGACAGACTTAACACTTAACCTAAGTGATAGAGTTATAAATAAAGTTGACAGAATTATTACTCTAACAATGCACAAATAACCTTTATGGAGTAGAACCAATTACAAAGAGAGAGAGAGAGAAAGTCGCAGAGAGCTTTTCCTCGACCACGCTGCCGCAGTTCAGCGGGCCAATAATAGTCCAAATTCCTCTGTACGAGAAAAGAATTGCCGAGCACACACCCGGTAGTAAGCAGTCAGCAACTACTACGTTTCCTGAAGATCACAGGAAGCTGTGCCCTGCGCTAGTGCATGTCAACAAAGGTACAAGATATAACGATGACCAAGAAATGTGCCGGGGCAGCAGAAATGCACTGCAACAAATCAAGCATAGCAACAGCAGCAGGTGGGAAAAAGAGGCTGAGGACTCAGGCTTTCAGAATTGAAAGCCAGACACTTCTGCTTTAGGTACCTCCCACCGACTCTCCCAGGACTCCTGTGCTCTTGTGGCGGGCACGGCCTCTCCTTGGCTTTTGTTATTTTTCTCTTCTACCTCTCTCAGCATAAGCGAAACATGTTGGGTGTCGTATAGAGTTACATGGAGAGACAAGGGTAACTCACCCAGCTCCTTTGTGTCTGACCGTACTGATGCTATCTGCTGTCCTCTGAATGTTTATGCTCTTGCTCTCAAATTTATATTGAGGTTTTGGGGTACGGTGAGCGGGTCATGAAGGCAGAGCCCTCCTGAGTGGAATTACTGCCCTCAGGAGAGGGCAGAAGGGAGTGCAGTCATTCTCATTCTCTGTGAAGCAGACAGCCCTCCCCAGACATGGACTGTGTTCATCTTGGATTTCCCAGCCACCAGAACTGTGAGCAGAGCCTTTCTGTTGTTTATAAGTGACTCGATTTAAGGTATTTTGCAAGAGCATCTCAAGCAGACTACCTGAAATTTAAAATTGAAATGTGAGCCAAAGACCAGCAACATGAGCGGGACCCGGACCCTGTGAGAAAGGTGAGTGTTCTGACCTGTCCCAAGATCCCCAGCCCAATCCCATTTCATTACCTCATATCCATCTGCTTATTGTGGGTCCTATTTGCTCCTCTCAGTGTTCTCAGAATGTCCTTGCCAGGTTGGGCTCCTACAGAGCCCTCTCCTCTCAGCCTGGAGCTCTTCCTTGGCACAGCAGAAAAGCCTGCTGCCTCCCATCATTAGAAGGACGTAGCTTTGTTCAACCGTCCTTTTTATTCCTAATTCCCAAACCAGAGCTTTGCTTTACCTGGCAACCACTGGCTGCATGAGTGATACTATTTTCATAATTATACAATGCTATAGCCGCGTTAAACATTTCTCCACAAGACACCTACCTCAGCCCAGCTCACCCTCTGTTTTTCCCTTGAAGTCACAGACGCCCCTCTAGACAAAGCTTTAGTCTCTCTGAGCTTTTTATTTCTTCATTAGCAAAACAAAGGCAAAAATTACTTTTTGCAGAGTTATCAGGAGGGGCACAGAAACCCAAAATACACAAATAAATTGTGTGGCTCAGTAACTCACTAACTTGGTATCACTTTAGAATCCTATGGGCAGCTTTTCCTAGGTCCTTAGACCAATTACCTTAGAAATCCTGGGGGTATGGGCCAGGAATTAGCATTTTTTAATTTCCATATCTGTTTCTAATGGGTAATCAGATGTGAGGACCTCTGATATCCATTGCATTGTCTGTTGTGGAGGCCAAATAAAAGTAGCTGAGTTTTTATTCTTCCTGCACAGACCTTGTCCAAGAGTCAACCTCTCTGAACAGGCCTTGCTGATTTCCACCGTGGTTTTTCTTAGGTTGGGTCCTTCATTGCCCCAGTGAATGCCGTTTCTATCTCCATCCATTTTCCGAAGTCTTCCCTGCAAAGTTGTAGCTTCTCTGTAGAATCTTTTTTAGTTTCTGCAACCCTGAGCTACTCTCAAATACAATGACCGTCTGAGATCGCCTCTATAAAAGCTACTGATATTCCTGATTCTTTCATGTGTAGTTTGCAGTGGTTTCCCATGTGTCCGCTTGACAATATCTCCTATACCTTCAGCCTAACAGTGGGCATACCCTTATCTAGGAGCTGTAAAAGTATCTTTTAAAAAATGTAAAATCAAGACTCATATAAAATAAACAAGGGTCAAAGATTTTGCTTTATTCATCAATTAATAAAAAATCCAGTACCACGTTACAATCACTTGAAAGGAGAATTCAAAGAAACACATATAGAGGCCATAGGAAATGTTGAAATGAATTTACAAATAGATACAAAATTAGTCCATTGCATTTCACTGAACACTGCTCACTCATATTTCTATGGTAAAGAACAATTTTGACTCTTGCTCATTTTCTACTGTGTGCACAGTTATAAACTAGATCAAGGATAATGAAAAGGATAAATCACAACAGGCCTCTAGACAATGTCTAGGCTTTTTGTTTTTTGTTTTTCATAGTAAATGCCCCATAATCTTTGTTGTCTATCCTATGGTCTTTTGCAACTTTTTTCTGACAGCCCTCACTATTTTTGTGGTCTATCAGTAGATTCTTGTTGGGATAGATATAGGTGTTATAACTAAGTACAAAGTCTCAGGAATTTGGATGCGATTAATTCAGCTAATGGCATCCTCAAATACCTGCAGACAAGGTGAAGCCATTAGAATAGGTATGGATATTTAACTGCTTCAGATGTCAATGGAGATAAGTTCTAATTATTACTAAAATGATGAACTCAAGACTAGGAGATGTTTTTCAGTTGCATACCACAATGCAAGACAGTACCCCTGAGTGCTGGGTCCAGAAACAACAAAGATGATTTGAATATGGTCCCTATTTTCCAAATAAAGATAGTAATAGTGACCAACAGCTATGAGAATTACAAAGTATAACCCCATGACTGTGCAAATACAATTTCAACTACTTTAAAGAAAAGCTGTTCTATAACAATTTTGCATCAGTATTGTGGATTAAAAGTCAAGTTCTAATATGTTTCCTTCTCTCACTTAAAAACCTATTTTCAAGTAGAATCTACTTATTTGTTTACATGTTCCATCCTTCCTTGCCCTTGATGATGGGTGAGTCCCATTGGATTGAGAGGAATTCACTGAGAAGAACTTAGTGACCAGGAGACATCTGGACCTCCCAAGGTTACTGCCCAGCCCTAGTTCAACCCACTCCCATGGCCTCACTCCAGATGTTCTTCTCATCTGGCCACCTCTCAAATTCTATCCAGCCAGCCCTCATGGAAGGTCACGTCAACAAGCCTCTTCCCAGCACCTTTAACATCTTCAAGCCAGCTATGTCCATCCTGGACATCCACTAGCCATTGTACTGGGTTCACAATAAACCTAAGGAGCCAGAGATAGTGCCAATCAGAATTTAGGAGCCTTTATTAACCAGCTAGTGACCAACAGCAAGACCCATGCAGGGAACTACTGAGCGGTCTCGAGAGAAGGGAGAGCTAAGTATTTAAGCCCTAACACCACATCCCGGTTGACAACAGTTACAATGAAACATACATCTACAATATCCTGGTTGGCATCTCCATTGACAGTGGTTACAATTATATACATACATCTACAACATTCTGGTTGGCACACCTGCTGGGGCACATTGTACCAAACAGGCCTGAACAGGCCTGTGAATGTGGAACTAAGTTACATTCTCAAGGGGGTTAGTCCTACAAGCAAGGGGGTGGGGAGGTGCACATAGAGTTCAGTAATTTTTCCACTATGTTGGTCTACAGCAGCCACCTTGAGTCATTTATATCACCTGCATGGAAGGAAATCCCAGTAAAGCTTTAACTGAAGCCGCCCTTGATGGATAAGAGCTGAAGAAGACACAAAATGTCAGCTGTTACGGAGGTGGACTCTGCTTCATGGAAGGAGAGTCACAGATTCCCTGGTGAGGAGGGTGGAGGGACATGGATATCTCAGAAGCCACAGCAGATCTCAAAGAAGAGCTGAACTTAGAAAAGGAAACCTTCACTACACCAGTCACATCAGTGTGGGCCAAGTGATGCATTTTCTGATTCCTCGCAGATTCTTTTCCCCATCCTTTCCAGCCTGGAGAGATCAGGAAGTGGATTAGAAAAAAAAAAAAAAGGACACATAAAAACCAGTGATGTCCTCTTCTCTTACCGCTGGAATTCTGCCTGCAATAGGCTGGAACTGAGAAAGGGGAAGTGTTTAGTATTTAGTGCTTTATTGGACTGAACATTTGGACTGCTGACTGACTGTAAGACCTTTTTATTAAACTGAAAGTGATCATAAATATCACAGATTTATATTAACTTTCACTGAGAGACTGAGTTCCACCAATAAATCTAAGGAAACGTGGAGGGACTTCAACTTCTTTTGGGGAAGTAAAAAGTCCTAAGAGACTGGTGTTTTCATTCCTAGCAACAAGAGCACTCCAGAGAAATTACTAAATTGTAGTTGTAATTGGTTTTTGAAAAAATTGTTACCATTTATATGTATTTTCACTCTTCAGAGAACTGAGAATACAAGAAACCTGGATAAATTAACTTTCAGGAAGTGAGAAGCCTTCCCAAGAAGAAAAGAGACCAATAGCTGTATTCATTCCTAGCAGAACAGGGGGAGGAAGGTCTGATGTAGACAGGGGCAAGGAAAAACCAAGCAAAATTTAAACAAGTATTTAATGGTCACATGCACACTGGCTTAATGGGTTTGAAATCCAAGGATCCCCAGTCACAGAACAAGTATACACCAGTTTAGGAAGGAACACTTTTCCACGGTCCCTCACTAAGCTCACGGGGTTAGTACCTGGAAGGCTAAGGACAGGGCCGGGAAACCAGGAGAGTCACCTTGAGGATCTTCAGGGAAGAATTGTGGAGCCACTGAAATGGTAAACATGTTTATATATAGCCATGAAATTATTGATTGCAAAAGCAAATATAATAGTGATGTATTTTGAGGCTTATACATATATAGAAATAAAATTCATAAGCACAAGGACACAAGTTGGGTGGAAAGGAGACGCTTCCTTGTGTCATTGTAGGACTCTATACTTTGTGGAATATGGTCAAATATTGTGTGAATGTAGACTATGTTAAGAAAGATGCATATTTAATATCTGCAGCAGGTAAGAAATTACAGCTAAAATATCAACAGAGGAGATAAATTTAAGTAAATAATCATATTCCTCAAAAGAGTAACAGAGAAATATACCAGATGAGGGAATCAGAAATAAACAGCAACATGATAGATTCAGACCCAACCATACTGCTAATTACATTAATTTTAAGTAAGCTAAACACTCTTATTAAAAGACAAAGTTTACCAGATTGGATTAAAAATCCAAGATCCAATTTTATTCTGTTCATAAGAAACGTACTTTAAATATAGACAGATAGATAAAAAGTAAAAATGTGCTATCAGGTGAAATATGCAAACACAAAGCAAAAGAAGTGATGTGTGGCTACAGTAATATCAAGATTTTCAGGTTAAGAACATTACCAGAGTCATAGAGGGACATTATGGAATCATGGAAGGGTTAACTCATCAAAAAGACACAACAGTCTACTGGGCATGCATCTAATAAGAGTTTCACACTAAATGGAACAAGACCTTTGAAAATAAAAAGGAGAAATTTAAAAATCCATAAAGTTAGATGTTGTATCATCCCTGCTCAGTAATTGATAAAACCAAACAGACAGATTCACTAATAACATAGAAGGTGTGAAAATTGGTATTGTCCCATTACTAACTGACATTATAGAAAAATACCCAGCATTCACATCAAAAAAGATATATTATTTTTCAAAGGCACACATTCATTCCTGAAGAAAGATATACAAAGTATATTTTTTACTCACAATAATATTAAATTGGAAACTGATGATAATAAAACAAACAGGAAATCTTTTTTTATTTTAAAGAGAATAGAACAAAACAAAACAAAACAGAACAAAACAAAGCAAAGCAAAAGAAAACAGAATAGAGTCAAACATAATATAGCATTTCAAAACAGAACACTGCAAGCTATACGGGTTTTCAAAACATAACAACAGGAGATTAACAATGGTTACCCTAGTGTCTCTTGCCTTCTTTAAAATGGTTGTTCATACATTTACAGACAATAAACTCAAACAAAACAAAGTAATATAAAACCAGATAAAACAAAAGAGCATTACAGGCCTTCAAGTCGGACAACAAGAAACCAGCAATAGCTACTGTAGTGTCTCATTTTTCAAAAGAGCTGTTCCCATCTTCTCACATATTGCCTTCAAATAGTAGGAAAGGGACTTAAACCAATCAAATCAAAGAATAAAAGCACCATTGGACTTCAGAACCATTTCTCCATATTTATCGGGAATTTTGTATCTTATTGAGTCTTTCAGTTTCTTACACTAGGGA
>RJWT010051654.1:0-10672 GCA_004365215.1 Cuniculus paca
AAAACAAATCATTCAACTTCAACTTTAACTTTTCAGACTTTATAACCATAAGAAATAAAAGTCTGCTCTCTAAGCCCCCTACTCTATGGTATTTTTATAGCCATCAAGGGCTACCAAAGCATCAGTGAATAAGACCGTTCAGTTGTCTACATACAGTTCTCAGTTGTAATAGAAATCAGGCTCAGCCTTAATCATATTGAGAAAGATTGCTGAATTAAAATCATAGAATAAGAAATAAATATGCTGCATACAGACGATCCAATTCTCTTTACTCATGCAACATAAAACTGAATGTATTCTCTAAACACAATTTTAACCATGACCTTTTATAACATGCTCTTAGAAATGATATCCAACTATCCATTTGTATCCATGAACAGAAAAATTAAATCCACCTCAAAGGAAGAAATAAAATAATGAAAGAAAGAAAAGATATGCTTAAACTGATTTACCCATTGCTTTTAACAAATATTTTTAATATCGGTGACTGTTTGTACTATTCCCTATAAATCATTCCAAAATTTGAAATTTAATTCATGTAGGAACAAGAAAGTATATTTATATTCATTTTGAAGGAGAAGGAATTCATCTTTTGCTCTCTTAAAATTTTTTGTGCATCTTCAATAGCAAAAGGTAAAAGAAAAAAATTATTTTATAGTGGGACAGCATCTTGGATCAAAAACTTACACAAGTCTAACATTATTTAGCTTTGCATCACTGTGATAAAATGCCAGAAAACAGCATGCTAAATTAGTATTTTGTTTTGATTCATGGCTTTAAAGTTTTCAGTCCATGATTGGCTAACTCTATTACTTTTAGAGCTATGATAAGGCAGAAATATCTTGGCAGAAGGGAGTGGCAAAGAAAAGGTGCTTGCTTTATGGCCACTGAAAATGTGTGTGAGAGAGAAGGGGTGATGGAACCACCCACATTTAGTCTCCCAGAGCAAATCTTTATGACAAGGCCCCTTCCCTTTAACTAGGCCTCAATTCCTGTATGTCCCTCATTTCCCACTAATGCCCAAAATGAAGACTTCATCAATGGATCAGTTTCCTGATGAAGTAAGAGCCCTAATGATCCAATCATCTTCCAAAAGGCCATCAGCTGGCATGAAAGCCTTTAGTACCTGCCCTTTGGGAAACATTTTAGATTCAAACCATAACAATAATATTACTGGAGTTAAAAGTATCTAGTGTCACAATCTGACTTCTGTTTTGAAATGATTACACGTGCCATTATTTAAGAGCTCTTCATTCCTTTTAAAACATTCACTTTTACATTGTTTAGCCTCTCTGCCAATTTTGGAGATGCATTGCTAAGTTCTTTACCACTAGGCAAAAATATTTATCCCTGGAGAAATTGTAGTTTAGAATTCTAGCTCCCAGAATGGTAGTTTTCATGAGGAAAATTGGTTAGGAGCTGGTAAGAAGGGTTCAACAATCTTTAATTCTATCAGGAATTTAATCTTGTAATGAAGCCTGAAAATTTCATTTTTGTTAATAGAAAGAGAACCAGCATGAAATGTAGAGAGCGCAACATTTTCACTGGCAGCTAACACGGCCACTCTGAGTCATCACAGACTCAGCATATAAAAGTGATTTAATTATTTTGAAGAGAAAGAGGACAGAAATGGACTGAACTAGCACAGTCAGCCAAATTCAAACAAGCACGCAGCTCAAATTATGTTACCAGTAGAAAGATAATATCCTGCAATACAGAGATGAGATTTTCATCTTTGTGCCATTCTCAGGTGGCCTTACTTGTCAAAATAACTGTCTTCTTTTAAAGTATCTATCTTTTGTTGTGTATCTTACCTCATTTCTGATCTCACTTCTTTGGACAGTTAATTCAATTGTATGTACATGGGAAAACCAATGAGCAAATTCAATAAATAGCATGCTTATTTCTTTGGATCACCCTTTAATTGCTATAGAAATCTACTTTTCTGCATCAGTCTATACAGTCTATACAGAAACCTATTTTTCTGCCTCAATAAAGTGATGCTTATCCAAATGTAGACAGGATCAACACATGTATTTTCTTTAGTGTCCAAGTTGTTCTCTAAGTTGTTACTGAAGATATATTTGCACAGTGAGAGGATAAATAAGCCTCATACCAAAAGGTGGTATGGTAAGGGGAAATAGCTCCAGATTATAGTTGGGAGACCTGGAATTTGCTGCCAGTTCGGCTACTGTGGCAATTAATTTGCATCAGTTTTTAACGTATTTTGAGTGACTTTTTTGTATTCACAAATTTATGATTTATAAATGAAAGGGTTGCTGGAAGAAGTGACAGGGTCTTTCACAGCTCTACAATTTTCTGAGCTTAGTCTGGATTATTAGAGTTATAAATAAGCAAAATCAGTTTAAACCCATCAATACTGACATTCATAAATGAATGCACATATTACCTAAAACAATTGTCAGTATGACAAATCCATTAACTTGAATACAAGGCATATAGATGCACACACACATAAGCATGTGTGTGTGAATATGTATGTATGTGGGTATTAATTTAAGTGAATATGAACACAAATAATAATTTACACAAAAATATATAATCAGCTCCAAAATAATACATTAAACAGCCTTTGAGATTATATTACCAAAACCTTCTATTTGAAGATAATACATCTTCTTAACTTCTAAAGAAATCACAAATAAAACATGGAAATCCAATCAGCATTCTTTTGTTACTTCATACTTTGAATGTGTTGACTGTTTTTCTTAAATTGCTAATATCATGTCTGGGAAAATACTTTTAATTCTAAAATTGATGAAATGTTCAAGAAACAATCAGACTTTATGTTTGCTATTTTAATTTCCTCTCCAATTTACAGTTATTTTTAGTGTGCTCCTGGTAATCTAGTGTCATTTTCATTATTTTGGCATCTGGTGAGGAAGACTGGTTATACAAATCCCATTTTTTGTCCTGGCAACTTCCTGCTTTGCTCTTCCTTCTAGTAAGCATATTTTGCTTCATTTTAATGAAACTTCTTGCAGAAGGTCATTTATTGGGTGATCATTACTGCTGGAAATTCTTAATTACTCTACTTTTGACAAAGTGAGAAAATCACACTACAGTTGAATCCTGAGTAGAAAGCAAACCAAACTGCAGATGCTGATATGTGAGGGAAAAAATAAATTTCCAGTTGAAGAAAGTGGTTGTACACATCTTTTCTTTGAGAGTTAAAAGGAAATGTATTTCTACCAGCAATGTTAAAGTTAAAAAACCATACATTTTATGATGTTTTCCTTTAAAGTTAGATAACAAATAATTTATGGTGGCTACACTGTAATAACTTTCATTCCAGTGGAATCTTACTGCCCCCTACTGATAATGAAAAAATGTTTTGCCTTAACAATATTTTTTTTTGTAAAAAAAGTAATTTCTATTGTAGTAATTACAGAAGTAGTCCAAAAGCTTTGCTTTATTCACCTGAGCTTTGTACCTGTGTTGAATGGAAGAGACTTCAAGGTGTATGTCCAGACAGATTCCTGAAAGCTCACTGTTGACAGATAACTGAAAAATACTGTTTCAAAGTCGTATCATTGTCATCTTTTGGATCAATTATTTCTGAGCCATAGGTTAAAGTTGCATTTTCTCTTTTGTTTTGTTTGAAAGTTTAATTTTCATTAAAACAGTATGAAATAAAGTTAGACTTTATTCACTCTAAGTTTTGATACCTTATAGGTGAATAGGGCATTTAATTAACAAAAATCAATCCTTCGCTTTCTATAAGTCCTGCTTTCCTGAGCCAAAACTTCAAATATTCTAGCTACATCATTGAAAATCGATCTCTTTACTTCAAAACAATGTGCCAATGATTCGACTTCTTGTTTCTCTTTTTTCTTTCAAATTACTCATTTTATGTTGCCATCCTACAATGGAAGATAAGAAATAAACTATACAGACACACACACACCTCACAACATGTCACACAATATAATATCATTCACAGACAATCTATTTTATATCAACCACAGATAACTTTCCATAAGCATTTGCTTTTCTTAGAAATTGAGGCAATCCTTAAGCACTTTTTGATAGAGCTGCAATTAATTACTGGTGTATTATATTTACTGAAGCATATTTATATACAGAATTTTTAATATGAATAACTAGCCAAAATATAAGGGTGAATTTAAGAACAGAAGAAAGTGTCCATTTCTGGAGACCTAGACTCAAATGTAGAGACCTTGGAGTTGTCAGAACTCTCGCACTCACTGCCAGTGGGAACTGCACTATGGCTTTGTAGTTTTCAAGGCCTTCATTTCTTCATTTGTAAAATGAATGCATACTTTCTAAAAATAACTTTCTGAATTAATTCTGATTAATGTAATATCATATGCTAGCTTATTTGATTGTAGTATCTAGTCATATATAACAAGAAATTTTAAAAGTTTGGTAGGAAATTCAATTACACAAATATTCCTTAATAGTGTCCAATCCTCCAAGAATCAAAGTGCAGACTTTCCTTCAAACTGCACATCTTACAGGTAGTCAATTCTTTATTGTGCTTTCCAAAAGCCTAGGCCAATGCTTTTGAATTTAAACATTCATCCCTGCATCCAGTTATTCACCTTAGATCAGGTGCTGATCTGACTCTGTAGGCCTGAGGATGTTCTTGAGATACTATTTTTTGAACCAGTTCAATGGATGCTATATAGAGAACCAAGAGTCAATAATTTAATTTCGACTAGCTGTCTGCAAATAACATACCGGCAGTACTTCTTCTCATGTGTAGGCCGCCATGTTCTCTGATGCACAGCGGGAATTACCCAGAAGAATTTTCATTTTAAGCAGGAACCATCGATGTGATTATTATCTATCTTTTGAATCACTGGGGACTATGTCCAATTTTCACATGACTCTCATTATGAAAACCTTAAAAATTAAGTATTAGGTTTTTGTATTTAAACAAATTATGATATGCACCATACTGCAACCTCTCTGAGAAGTTTTCTTTCCACAAAAGTGTGATGTTTACTGAGCTTTGATTGCACAGTTGGCAAAATATTCCAATTTACTTGCAAATCATTTCAAATAAGTTATTACTTTAATTTATTAAAAAAGCAGCATGTTAATTCCATTTTAAATCAAAGCACAAAAAAGTAACTTAACATTTTCACTTTGTCACAAAGTCAGATTACATATCTTGCTGTTTCTAGTGAGAATATTTAAAAAACATACTTTCAAGTGAATGATTTCACTCCATCTGAATGGCCTAGAAACAAATATAAACAGAAAAAATTTGTGATTTTTTGAAGCATCCCTTAGACTTCTGAAACAGTCTGTCATGAGCAATTTTGTCCAAGCATCCCTCATCAGAAAGCACTCTGTTGCATCACTGACACTTTTTTCTGTAGTTTATCAGGAAAGGACCATAAAATTGAGTACTTCCCACTCCCCCATTCAACAGACCTGGATCTAATTCCATGTCCATAAATCATTGTCTTTGACCTTTGCAACCTCATTTCACTACACCTGAAGGGAAAAAAGCCTACACTATTTCCTCAAGAAATCAAGAAAATCAAAGTCAATTTCCTTTTGAACTCTCCTCTAAGGTACCAAGGAGAAGTAATCATCTTCTTACAAACCCTCCCACCATCCCTTTTTTTAATGCTGACTACAAGCTTGAAAAAACTCCCATCTGACACCCAAAACGCCTCTTCTTGTACAGAATTTAATGGACAGTCTGACCTTCAAAAAGTGATCTTGATTATGTCGACAAAATGTGTTCCTTTTCAGGAAAAAAAAAAGTAGTAGTGAAAAGTAGCTGTAGCATCATTAAAACATCACTTCAAATGAAAAATAGGCAAGTTATTCTTCTGTTATTTCATGCAAATTGCAAACATACATCCAGCAACAACATAAAAGATTGCTAGTTCTGAAGATATTAGAATGACCAGGCAAACACTGTCCCTGACCCACTCTGACATCTGGTCACTCATCTCAGTAGTCTCAACCTTAAATCTGAGTCCTCAGATACTTGCCATTTACCTCTCTGTTCATTCAGTTCCCTGGGGTAAAAAAGAGTATTTCTGATACATTAATCTCAATGTTTATGAGATGCAGATCAATATGGGACCTAGTAAAGTAATCGCTGCCCACAGTACATGCTTCAGATAATAGCAAACAGGGAGATCTTTCACAAATGGGTAGGGATCTAAAAGATGAAGGGAGGAGAAGAGGAGAAAAAGGAAAGAAGTAATGAAGTAAGATGGGGTATGTACATGTATCAACTCACCATGATAAAGGTAATCATTATTTACTACAAACGTATACTAACAAAAATTTTTAAAATAAAATATAAACTAAAAAATGAAAAAAACATGTCTGCAGAGGAGAACGTGCAAGTAGAAGGTTTATATGTCATCAGGTGATGTTGGAAGCCAGTGAAGCTGAAAATTGAACACACAAGCAGAGCTGTGGCACTGCCGGGGCGTGGCTGACCTGAGAACAAAGAGACTCCTCAAAGGGCAAGATCAGACCACAGCTGAGGACACCCGGCTCCAACCCCAATTAACTAAAGACTTCAGCTGCAGGCATTTCACTACAGGAGTGAACCGCCACGTGCAGACTTTCTCCTAAGATAGTTCTCCTAAATTAACATAATTTGTTACTTTCAAAAGTCCTTGAACCACTCCCCAGATCCCACCCTTTCCTCAGTACCCCATCTCCTTTTTTTGAAGACCTAATAAATACGGGCTGCCCAGAGACATTTCTTGTCTCAGCCCCCAGAGTGTCAAACTCTATTAGAGGGTTTTGACCCTCCTGGAGCCCTAAAATCATACCACTTGTCTCATTTACGCCTTCGACTTACACTGGTTTGGGAGATCGGGGATCTCGGCCAGGTCCCCGATAATGTGATGGTTTTTCCATGTTTAGTTTGTACATTCACTTGTGTATTAAAATGAATTGGAGACATTAAGACAACAATCTGTTTTATAAAATGCCTTTCAAGGAATTATTGATAACCCTAATTCAAAACGTCTAGGTACGTTTATAGCTGTGTAATTTACAGGTGAGAATACGTTCTACTGAAAAAATCTGTAATTTCTAGTTAAGGTCATATTTTTGAATTATGTATGTATCCATTTTGTAAGTAGAATACAATTATGACAATTTCTAGCATTGCTTCAGATCTAAAATTCTGTGTCTATGAATACTAGGAGCAATGCTTATCCAAATCTAAAAATCCAGACACCTTTGAGATCTAAAGACTTTCTGAGTACTGAGAAACATCTTTTTGCCCAGAGAAAGTGAAACAGAATAGTGGAAAGTTAAAGACTGCTTTCTGCTTCAGTCTGCTTCTGATAGATACAGTAGGGAGCAATGGATTGCAGCAAAGACATTAATATAACTAGCTCTGACTCTAGTTGGTGAGGTATTTTATATGTAAAAATCTTTGAGGACATCAATGTCAAGGTTCATGCAATATAAGTCTAATTAATGAGGCAAAGAGAACTTGATTACACAACCTTACCTGTTCCCTGACGCATGCTGAGATTCATGATCAAAAGCAGAGAAGGGTTACTGATAAAATCTACCTCAAGGAAATGCCTAAATTAATAACTTAACAGCTTAAAGCAAAGTGCAACTGCAAGTCATCTTTAGGTATTCTTCTGTTTTTAATATTTAAATGAAATTTTTAAAAAAATTGTCAAATCTTAAATAGTATCTTAAAATATGAAATATTTTCTTATTAGTGAGGATTTTTGTGAAGGCTAAATTTTCAAGACAAACACAATGCACAATATGTAATGCACTCTCCATTGTAAAATCCTGCCAAGGATTTAGCTCAGTGCATAAGTGCTTGCCTGGCAAGTGTGAGGTCATGAGTTCAATCCCTGGTGCCACAAAAAAAAAAAAAAATCCTTATAGGACAGATATTTTTTCTTCAGTTTGCAAAGTAATTTATTCAGGAAATTATACCCAATTTTCTGAGAGATTTTATTGTATATTAATAAATATATCCTTCATATTTAACATGTCAAAAACATTGGAAACATTGATACATAACATGTATCACAATAAAAAATATTGTTCAAATATTTGTAGCGATTTAAATGATAGATTTACACTTCAGTCAGATCAATTTGTGCCATGTTGCAGGTCCTTTATTTCCTAGTACCTGACCTTGGTTATGTTATTTAATCCTCCACAATCTTCCTAATTCCACTAAGGTGGACATAAATTTCACAAAATTAGCATCACTAATTATAAAAAGTATTGTAGTAATATTAGTTTTAAAAAAATGCCTAAAAGGCTGAAGTCATTGCTGGGTGTAAGTAAATACACTGTGATTAACACAACTTATGCTAATTTGAAAGCAACGTTATATAAAGTCTTCTGAGTTAGTGTATTTAACCAGAAAAGTCTATTAACTGAGTACTTCAAAATCAGGGACCCCTAGACCTGGAATATATGTTTTAACTGAGTTTTAAAAAAAACAGCTTTGTTCACAACTCTCAAATTGGTTTTATATTCTTTCTCAGATTGATAGTTTACTGATTTTGATACCTGATAATCTCTCTATGAAATTTTTAGTATTTCTTCATAAAAACATTTACAGTGGACAACAAATGTTGTACAATGTTTTCAAGGTTGCAGGTTTTCTTGAAGAATCACTGAAATATTTCTAAAAACAGTAAGAAAATCTGAAAGCTTTGCATGTGAAGATGTCCAGGACTCCTGATGGAAACAAATTTTGAAAAGGATTTGAAAATTTGAACAGAATTTTAAAAATTTATCTAATCCCTGATCATAATATTCTGTAAGGAAATGTCCAAGTATTGCATTCAAAATTTGTCCAATAGCAAAGACTAAGAATTTCCAGCAAGTGTTTACTTATCTTAATAAAACGCTAAAAAAAATTACGTTGCAAATTTAGAGATAAAAATAGTCGTATTTGAAGTATCTGTTACAAACTTAAGTAATAGGAAATTAAAATCAAATAAAAATATTATTTAAATTTAAAGACTGTCAAATGGTGCATCATGGTTAGTTAAAAGAAGACCTTTATGTTTCTTCACTAATACAGTCTTTATTTCATCTAGGTTGACAGAACATAAAATGCCTTGCAAACCTGCCAGAACTAAGACTGAGACAAAACAACTAGAATGGAGAAAACAGAATGTGACAAGAAAAACCAATGAAGAACAGTGAATTATAACTTGGGGCTTAGTATCAGAAAGATCGTAAAATGAAAAATGTCCATTGATTTTTCTCTTAGTTCAGCTAGAGAGATCGTATATCTAATAACATCTAAAAATAAAACTTTCCATTGGTTTCATCCTACTTAACTGGTAATAAAAGAGTGTTTCAGTAAAATTGTTGTAAATGTGCATCAGAACTATTGCTTGTCAATTCAAGGAACTGAAAAATTTCCACCACCAACCTCGAAATTTTAACTATAATCAATACAATATACAATTGAAGGACAAAAGGCACATTGAGTAAAATGTACTATTCAGGAAATAGTTAGTTCATTTTTCTCAAAACCGTAATACCATGATTCCTTGTCATAGAACAGTTTATCTTTTCCATGGCTAGAGTAGAATGCTATTATTAGCTCTGCTACAGTTTGGAGTGATTCTAAGAACTTACCACTAAACTAATATTCTCCATAATAGAGAATTTGCTGACCAGGATTTACTATATGAATCCAATTCCTGAATCATTAATTCATACAAAATGTTGGAAATATGTGTCCAGAAACATTTTAATCCCATTTTTCTTCTCAAAGACATTGCTAAGGAGCAAAACTAGATTATTAGTTCCCAACAAGCGCCTGAACTACTGTTGTAGACGTGCCTGCGTAGATATTTCTACTTCTCTGGGTACCTACTAATCTTTTCCTACTACCACACCTCAGATAAGTTGCAATGGTTCTATGACATTTGTTATGTTCTTTGGTTTAAACTATTTATTTTTCAGAAATATCTTGGGTTGTACTGGATAAGAAAATAAATAAGTCGTCCACCATTCTTCATTTCCACTAAAGGATTATCTTTTAAAATATTCCTTACAAATAAAACACAGAAAGATATATATATATATATATATATATATATATATATATCTCATGATTCCTTGTTCCTTGTCAACATGTCTGCTTTTGGTGAATATATAAGATCACATCATCTGAAAACAGTGAAAATTTGACTTCTTTTTCCTTTTCAGATGCCCTCTATTTCTTTCTCTTACTTATTTCTCTAGATACGACTTTCAGATTATGTTGAATGACAGTAACAAAAATAGAGTCTTATTCAGTACAATGTCTTGTTGGATTATTATAAATGATTTTCAGTATTTTGAGATAATTCCTTATTTACACTTATCATGAAGCTAATGAATTTTAGTGACTGTCTTTTGTGCATCTATTGATAATATCATATATGTTTTCCTTTATACTATTCATATATTGAACCACCTGGATTTATTTGTGAATATTAAACACCCTTGCATCACTAAGGTAAATTCCACTTGAGTATTGTAAATAATCTTTTCAAAGTGCTGTTGTGTCGAGTTGCTAGAACTTTGCAAAGGAAATTTACCTGTATGAGATGTGATCAAGCTACATGGTGAATGTTTAAAGTTTAAAAAAAATTAAGTAGTTTAAAAAAATATATTGCCAGTAAACCATCACAAAAATACATCCTCT
>RJWT010051655.1:0-10670 GCA_004365215.1 Cuniculus paca
TTGCTTTTTTCATCTGCTAGATGCCACTTGGGTTTTTTGGTTATGCCCCTTTTCTATATTTAAAGCCATCAACAACTGGCTAGGTATTTATCACATTGCAATCCTTTGACCCTTACTTTTCTAACTTGTTGCTACATTTTTGTAGTAATTTATTTATTCTATTTTCCAACTATGACAAAAATGTTCTTTACTTTAATACAAAACAAATTCATTCATAAAGATATTATAAAGCAAGACAATACATGAACTATGTAGAGCAAAGCAAGTCTCCCTTTCTGACCTCCATACTTCAGTTCTTACTCATAGTCAGCTGCTCCTTCCAACATCAGCTGCAGACTCAGAGATAGCTGTCCTTTAAATATATATCACTATAAAAATAAAGTAGCCTAACATAAACCCGCAAATGTCAATAGTTGGAATTACACTAGGAAAATTGTTTGAGGTTTACTGATTTGGGCTCTAACCAACTTTATATAATACTATTAGAGTGCATCCATATTAGTCCCTTTACTATGTCTAGGAGAAAATATGGTATTCGATACCAACAGTTTAAAGAAGGAAAAGATTATTTGACTCATGGTTTCAGGCTGTTCAGTCTATTATTCACTGGCTCCCAGACAGAACTGGCAGGGCAGAAGGGGATGAAGATGGAAAGCTCTTCAAGCCAAGGCAGCCAGGAAGGATGGAGAGAAGAGGAGCTGGGGATGAGAATACATGTTTCCAGGTCACGCTTTCCCTTGATCTACCTCTCCCAACTTGGTCCCATCTCCTAACGTGCACTAAACACTATACCGCAGCCATGATTCGATCACTTTGCAGAAACTTCACTCTAAACACGTGAAAGATTTTTGGGAAACATTACAGATTTAAACTCATCAAGTATCTGTTTTTTTAAATTTAGGAACTCACACATGCTAGGCAAACAATTATTGGACTTCACTCTTAAAAATTTTTAATGAAAGTGATTTTAAATTTGAAATTTTATCTACTAAACTGTCATTCAAATATGGAAGCTCAGTATGCATTTTCAAATATTTTAAATATTATGTTTTGTTTCCATTTTCTTTTTTAAATACTTTTCTTTTTTTATTTTAAAGATAAAAAAAAGAAAAGAAAAACAAAAAACAAGAGACATACAAAAAACAACTACAAGAACAACAAAAAACCCAAAACAATAACTATATAGGCTTTCAAAACAAGATGATGGGACTTTAGCAATGATTGTAATATTGCATATTGTTATCATCAAAAGAGTGGCTTAGATTACCAGATATTGATATACAACATTGATCTAATCACATGAATATTAACTGTTCTTTTCCAAGAACTAATACAATTAGTAGTATAATCATCTTAGCTATTTTATGTATATATAAACAAGTTTATATCTTTATCCTTTTCCCTTCCTTTTCTCCTTTCCCCATCCTAGTTGTTTTCCACCTTTGAGCAGTTTCTTGCCCTTTCACAATAACTATTGTAGAGTTTGGATCTTATTTATTCTTTAAGTTTCTTACACTAGGGAGACAATATGATATTTCCAAATGTGAGTCTGATTTATTTCACTTGTGAGTATGATCTCAAGTCTATAAAAGCCTTGATGCAATCTTTCTTTATAGCTGAGTAGTACTCCACTGTATAAAAATACCACATCTTTTTTATCCATTCCTTTGTTAATGGACATTTGTGTTGTTTCCAAGCACTGGCTATTACAAATTGTGCTGCTATAAACATGAGTGCACATATATCACTGTGGTATGATATTTTCAATTCTTCTGGGAAAGAGAATTATAATTTTCAATGTATAAATCTTTTACTTCCTTTGTTAGATTAATTTCATTTTATTTGATGTTATTGTGAAGGATGTGGTTTCCCTAATTTCTCTCTCGAGTTCGTTGTTTGTGTGCAGGAATGCTATTGACATTAATTTTCAGATGAAGAAATACAAATGGCAAATAAATGTGTGAAAAAATGTTCAACATCACTGTTCATTTGAGAAATGCAAATTAAAGCTACATCGAGATATTATCTCACTCCAGAAAGAATAGCTAACATCAAGGAATTAATCAATAATATATGTTGGCTGGGCTGTGGGGAAAAAGGAACCCTTTTCCACTGTCATTGGTAATGTAGACTGGTACAACCACTGTAGAAATCAGTATGGAGCTTCCTCAAAAAGCTAGGATTAGAGGTTCCATTCTGCCCAGCTATTCCTCTTCTGAATATTTTCCTAGAAGAATTGAAAACATCATACTGCAGTGATATATGTGCACCCATGTTTACAGCAGCATAATTATAATAGCCAAAGCTTGGTAACAACCCAAATGCCCATCAACTGAAGAATGGATAAAAAAGATATGGCATTTTTATATAATGGAATACAGCTTAGCCATAAAGAATGATAAACTCGAGGCTTTTACAGGTAAATGAATGCAGCAAGAAACTATAATCGTAAGTGAAATAAATCAGACTTGCATGTGTAAACACAGTATTTTCTCACTAGTGTAAAGAAATGAAAGAGTAAATATGATCTAAAAGTTGCAATAGATATATTAAAATGGAAAGAAACTGCTCAAAGGAGAAATTATATTGTTTGCTCAATCTTGCATACCTGTATCTGGTAGCCTGTGCAATTACTTTGAGGATAACAATATACAATATAACAACCATTTTTAAATTCCTATCATCTTATTTTGAAATCCTATATTGCCACTGTTTTTTGATGTTGTTGTTGTCATTGTTTAATTGTTTGCTTCTTGATTTTTTGTTTTTTTCTCTTTAAAAATAAAAAAATAAAAGTGAACATATGTTTTTTGGAAATAGAGTACAGTAGACAAGAATAATACTTAAAGACATTGGTCTACAGATAATGGGTGGGGAGAGTGCAGAAATACCCTTAATATAAAATATCTTGTTTGAACAAGAAAATATATAGAACAAGTTGTAATTTACAAGAAATAGCTTAAACTATTTTGTCCTTAAAAGGGTGCATTCTGGGATTAGGATGTTGCTATCTGTAAAGACTCTTCAGTTAGTAGCCCTAAATTCATTTGCTGTCTCAATTTCTCCTTAGCATGTAACATAGGATAGTGCAGCTTCTGGGGATTCGGATATAGATATCATTAGGCATTCATTAGTTTATTTACAACACAAGGAGACAAAGTAATGCTTGATATATAAAGAAAGACTATGAAGTTAAAATGTGTCTTCTTACAGAAATTTTATTAAAGGAGTGCTTTCACCCAAAGAATATTCTAATAGGGTAATTTCAAGATTTACTACAAGACAATGAGAGAGATACTTAGGAGCAGTTTCAGGCATTGTCAAGTTTCTAAATCACACTTGATAGGTAGCCTTCAGTTCTAAGTACATGGTGTGCTCTGCATAAATAATAATAAAAGTCATGTTTTAAGCTTAATGCAGTATGGAAAAATGTCTTTGTGTCCTTGAAAAAGCAGTAGGTGAAAGCGTGTATTGAAATAATTCCTGATTTAGATGTGAGAAATAAAATTGTAAGTGCATATTGCAGCCTAGCTCTGATTATATTAATTTCTTGTTTTTTACATATACAATTTTAATGTAAGGATAATTTTGTGTATAATGCAAAATAGATAAATTATATAAGCTGTGGTATAAAAGAATGCTTTTTAAAAGCTGTTTTGTGCTTATATTCATTCCCAAACACTATTTCTTGCTCTTTAAATACTGTAGTCTATAGTACTCAAAGGTCAGTAAGTGAAGTTATCTTTTCAAGAATAAATCTTTGTAGTGTTTGATAGTTTTTTCTCTAGGTCTAAATAAGTTTTAACTCCTACGAATATTGCTTAGGTGAATTTGGAGAAATCATTTTACAACAATTTTAGTATGTCACAACCACAGGAAACATTGAGTTTAGCGTGTATTTCTCCATTGTGTATCATTTGGGGGACTGACTGCAGTAAACCATAAAAACACAATCATAAGTAACAGAATTGTATGTTCATTATTACCTGAGGGTTAGGCAATTGCCACTTACAAGTCTGGGAATAAGCTTATTGTCAACTGACATTAGCTGGAGTAATTGGAAAGACTCAGCTCTAGTGACTATCTCTCATCCACATCAGACATAAGCTTGTAGAAACGGCAGTGGTGCAACCTCAGTGTGCCAACCCATTTCAAAACTCTGCTTCCTTCATATCTAGTTACCCACCATTGACCAAATCAAACAAGACACATGGCTGAATCTCATGTCAGTGATAGAGGATATCACAGAATCCATGTAAGAGTTCACTACAAATACACTTAGAAGGCAAAAGGCATGGATATTGGAAGCTTAAAGAGCATTCCTCACGAGGAACATAGTCATTATGTACTGAAAACTTGTACTAACAAAAATTAAAAACTGAGAAAAAAAGAATCAAGACTTCATTGAAATATACCCATAAGACTTGGAAAATTTGTGATTGTGCAAATTAGTCCAGCTAAAAATTTTGTATGTGCAATTATTTTTATTCAGCATCTTTGTATAGGTACACTATGAGAGTTTCCATGGATTTTTAAGTACATTATGATCCAGTATAATTAGTTTATCTCTTAAATAAAAACAAATGAACCTGTTTTAAAGAGACTGAATGGGAAGGAAATTGATGATTTCTTACATGGAATAATCAATCTGTGTCTCAGACATCTCTGAAGCCATTTCATGAGGGAAATGTGATTATAGTATTACAGACTCATTTTTTGAAAACATTAAAAATGAAATCTACCAGATAAGCTCACTTTTAATTGCTCAAAATAGAAACACTATGTATTCAGGAAAGTTTAGTATATTTAATTATAGGCTGATTATAACCTGGATTGTTTTAATTATAGAAATCCATGTGTATCACAGATTTTGGGGATGGAAAAAAACATAAAGGCAAAATAATTAAGACATCATACTCCACTTAAAGTGTAGATGCTAAAGTTATGCCCCCAAAGTAACATTAAACATTCTAAATGCAATATAGCCCAGGTATATAATTCTAACAGAAATACACCTGAACAGACATTAAGTAGGACATAATAAACCAAAGAAAATTGTACCGTTCATGGCACCCAAAGATCATGAAGTTATTGTGATTCCTATTGTCTATACCTAACATTTATTGAGCCTTTACTACATGCTACTCCACGTGTATCCAACCTGGAAGATGCAAGTTGTTTGATCTCTTTTTTTAAATGTTATGATAAAAAATACTTAAAAGTAAGCTATGCTGATAATATACATTAACTATACTATACAATTTATATTTGGCCCAATATAATTCCTCTACTCAGTATGTCCCAGGCATGCGAAAAATTGGGACACCCAATTTCCAACCATTGGTCTAAAATAACAATTAAACTGAATTAAGTATTTTAGGTATTGTTTTATTATACTGATGAAGTAGTTGAGGACAAGTTAGCTGTTTAATCATGATTAAATAGCCAAGTAACGCAAGATTCAAGATTGTTTGTCATTATACAATACTGACTTTCATTTAGGTGTCCCAGTAGTGCCAAAGTTTCTCTGCACCTTCTAGAGTCTGGGACCTCATTCCACAGGATTCTGTCCAATATTAATTCCTCATGTTTTTGCCTTACTTGCTTGTACCTCCACTAAGAGCAATAATGTAAAATTCAACCCTGAAATGCTTTTGGAGGATGGTGTAAAGCCAATGAGTTTATTCTTCAGTATCAGTCAGACATGAACACATAAAAGGAAAACTTTAGGTGTCTATAAAAGATTTACCTTTAGTTCTGTTTCAGAAATTCTTCCAGAGAGCCTCTCCAAATTTCCTCTTGCAGAGCAGCCTGAGGAATACAGTTTCAGCAACAGTGATGTAAGGAATTAACTGTGTTGGTATGGTGTAGTTCAGGCCAAGTAACTGAGTTCAGAGACATTAATGCTATTTTGCTGAGGTTATTTCTTGGTATCGCTCTCTCTTAAACTCTAATTATAAAAGACAAATGTCAGGATATATTATATCTCATTTAACTCTATTGGTATTGAGCCCCTTAAGAAACAAACTACATAGTCTTAGTCTTTTTTTACCCCTAAAACCAAAAATAAAGAGAGTGGAAAATATTTTTTTAAAAACAATTTGTATTTATAAATTTAATGTTACCTTAAATTGCTATAATGTTTCCCTTTACCAATAACTTACAGAACCATTCAAAATATGCATAAACTAAAACAAGGATTTAATGGTGCTTTTAAAAGACCATCCAAATAGCTATGTGTGTCTTTCCTATGCTTTTTGTTTATTTGTTTATTTCTAAGCTACACTATTTGTTGTTGCTATTAGACCTAAGCAGACAATTGGTCCTGAAACTTTGCCCAGTTTAAACCTAAGGATATTACAGATAAAAGAAAATAAAAGATTTCGTTGTTGCCACACAAGGTATATGTTCTCTTAACTGATCTTGAATAGTTAACTTATGCAATTAATTTAAGCATAAATACCAGCCTTCAAGATGTAAATATAGGAGAACATTTAACATTCTGATTTTCAAAACAAGATGATAGTTATGTTAAAATTTAAGTCCAAAGAATATTTATTGCAAAACATAAAGTTAATGAAATGTTTTACATTTGTCATTTCATTAATCTCTCCTTTCTATATATTGTGTTCATTTCCTCCCTAAAAATAGTCCCATTGCTCTTTTTCATGTATTTCAGAATTTTAATTCTTTTTTTCATTTCAATGGAAATACACATATTAACTTTCAGCTTACAGAAATAGAATACAGATTATTTAAATAATGTTCATAGCTAAATATTTTTGAAAAGCAAACCAATAAGCAGTAATCTTGATAAATTACTTGCCAAAATCTTAAATACATGGAAGGTGATAGGACAGCAAGAAGTCAGAAGTTAAGGGAACACAAGAAATAGGCAGAAAAAATTATTGATTTTTAACTCCAAAGGTATTTGAATATTAAGAAAAAAGTAACACTTGTAAGTTAATGGCCTCAAACAGCAAATGTAGTTGAAACAATATCCTAGAGCTCTTCAAATGAGAATTACTGGCAGAGAATTTCTTGTTCTGGTACAAATAAGATTGGTAACTATGTCCCATAAACAGGGTGTACGTCATCTTGTTCGCACAGGATCCATAAGGCTCTGTCTTCTTTCAAAGCTGTTATTAATCACTTTGTCTTTCTTCTTTACCCTCCAGTTTCTAAAGACCAACTCCCTCAACCAAATATATAAAACTAAGACCTTTCCTTTGTTCTAATGCCCAGCACTTAGAATGTGTGTTCCCCTGGATTGGTGTGCATCTAAAATCTCCAACAGTCTCTTTGATCTCTGAGATTCTGGGACAGAACAGTAAAAAGTTAAGGGAACACCAGAAATAAACAGAAAAATCATTTTCAAATGAGAATTATAGATGGAGAAGTTCTCCACAGCGAGCTGAGACAGCTGTCCATTAAGTCCTCAATGCAATAATAAATAAGTGAAAAAGTCCTCAGAGTATGGTATCTATGGACCCACAATTTCTAACCCAAGTTTACATTTCTTGTACTATGTCCCTATCTTGGTATTGTCCCTAAGAATTTTGTAGAAACAAATAATAAACTTTCTCTTGTGGAATGTACCTTGGCTTTATGTCTTAAATTCTTCTTGCAAATAACTTTTTTGAGACAATGTCCACCACAAATGTAATCAGACATATAAAGAAACTCCAATATATGATAAAGAGTCAATCCCTGGTAGAGTCAAACTAAAAAACAAAAACCACAAAAAAAGAGTTTAATTTAAAGCTATATGTGAAGATGCAACTAGAAAAAGGACCATGTTACACTTTACATTATCATCAACAGTGAAGAAGGGTCTCTTTTTCTCAGCCTCAGGAGCTTTTGTTATTTGTTTTCTTGATGATGGTCATTTTTATGCAATAAAGTTATACCTCATTATTGTTTTAATTTGCATTTTTTCAATGACCAAAAATGTTGAATTCTTTGGAGATCAATATCAAGATTCCTCAAAAAGCTAAAACTAAAAATTCCTTTGACCCAGATATATCCCTTGAAGAATCTTCCCTAGAGAGTTAAAGTCATTATATTACAACAATAAATTCATACCCATGTTTATAGCAGCACAATTTTGTATGTCCATCTACAGAAGAATGGGTAAAGAAAATTTGGTATAAATACACAATGGAGTACTATTCTGCTATAAAAAGGATAATTTTTAGGCATTTGTAGATAAATGGATACAACTGGAGACCACCACACTGAGTGAAATAAATCAGACATACAAGTTTCAATATTGCAAAGCTTCTCTCATACGAGAAACCTAATCTAAAAATGCAGAGCAAAATAAGGAATAGATGATAGGGAGATCTTTCACAAATAAGGAAGAGAACAAGAGATAGATGAGGGAGGGAAGATGGGAACATGGTTTAAAAAATAAAGAATTAAAGAAAAAAATAGAAATAGTTTTTTCAAGTAGGAAGGAGATCAAGAGTAGAGGGACCAGGGAGGGAAAGGAGGGGAAGGGATCAAGAAAAAATTAAGAAATGCTATCTACACGCACAAATAGCTCACAATAAATTATTAAGTACTGAAAATGTGTACTAATAAACATAATTGAACAACTATTTAAAAAGAAAAAGAAACATGTTACAAATAAAAAGAAAAATATTTAGAATTTTACTCATAATTACTATAATGTATATAAGATACACTAGACATAATTAGTCATGCAATAACCTAAAACATAGGTCAGTTATAAAGAACACTAAATACAGCATCCTTGCATAAAATTTTACATATATATAAATATATGGACATATAAATATATAATATGCACAAATATACATATATATATATATATATATATAGTAGTTTGTGCATACCTACTAAGAAAAGTCCTTCAAATCATAGTATTTGGTATTCCATTTCTTGTCATCAATATAAATTACAGTAATTATTATAATAATTATTTCTCTCATCTAGGTAAAGCCTAGTTTGCCTAAGTTGATGGCAAAATAGGGTAAATTTATAGAAGGATATGCATTGCTATATTCCTGGAGACTTTCTACAATTTACAGCTCTCTAATTTCAATGTGTGTTTATCCTCATCATTTCTGAAATTATTTTGCTTTTAAAAATGTGGACTTTATCTGTTATAACTCATACTTAAAAAATAATGCTTTTGTAAATTTTTTTTTCTGTGACAGTGGTTTGGAGCCACTTTCAAACTTCAGTGTTTTTGTTTTCTCATATTTTGAAACTAATCTATCATTTTAAAAATAAATTCATACCATGTCAGGATATATTAGTTTCTTAAATAGTACTGTTCTTGTATTTGACAAGTTATGGGAGTGATTTTGACATTGCAAAATTTACTGTAATATATATCCTTCTTTTCTTATGTCCTACAAAGTGATATAAATATTTACTAGTATAAAATGTTAGATTGATAGAAAAGTTATGGAAATATTTCCCTTCCCTGCAATCACTAACATTTCAGTGTAGCTTTATATGCTTCCTGTCTACAAATGAAACCTCTACGCTTTTCCTGTTTCTTTATTCTAAAGAGAATAAAACCAAGCAAAATAAAACAGAATAAAGCCAATCAAAACAAACCATCGTAAGTGACATAGAACTTCAAAACAATAAGAAATCAACAATGGTTGCCATAATGCCTCTTGTTGTCTTCAAAATAGCTGCAGACACCTTCAGACATAGTAAAAATGAAACAAAACAGCAGAATTGAACCAATAAAAACAAAATGATAAACATAAAAAGGATTTCAACACAAGACAATAGTAAATCCAAAATGGCTACCATAATATATCCTGCTCTCTTTGAAATAGCTGCCAATGCCATCAGATATAACAAAATCAAACAAAACATAACATAATAAAACCCAACCCAACAAAACAATGAAAATGATACAGGACTTCAAAACAAGATAATAGGAAATTAACAATGGCTACCACCTTCAGAAGGAGATCCCCCCATAGATGCTACACTGTGTACCATTATCCTCTGTATAGATGATCAGACCACCAGCCCTAGACCTGCAAAGTCAGTGAAACACCAAACACCAAACACCACAAGCATCAAATTGCATTTCACCTTAATAGCTATCATCACAGCCTGTGTTTCTCCCAATCAGCTGGTAGCATATGGGCGGTGGCTCTTCTTGTGTGGTGGCTCTTCTTTTTCCCAGCTGGTGCAAAGGAAGGGACTAGGGTCTAGCTGTCCCCCCAGTGGTGGCAGCCCACCCATGGTGCTGGTTCACAGGGAGGGCTTGCTTCTTGGTGAATTCTCCTTCTCTTCCTCTTCAGTCCGCGAATGGTGCTGACTTATGGGTAAAGGCTGGGGTCTGGCTGACTTCTAGCAGCAATGGCTGTGAATCTCCTGTTTCTTGAGTCCAGGTTGGCTTTTGTTTTGTTTTGTTTTTTTCTGGTTCTGGAGATTGAACTCATGACCTCACACTTGCCAGATGGGTGCTTACGCCACTGAGCTAAATCCTTAGCCAAGGTTGGCTTTTGATTTCTCTTGTCACATAAAATGCAGTCTCAAGAAGTCTTGCATGACTCAACTCATTCTAATGGAATATTGGTCCAACCACCATGAGAAAAAGAAGCCCAAGCCAACCAGCTATAAGTTTAGAGAATATATATATATATATATATATATATATATATATATAT
>RJWT010051656.1:0-10678 GCA_004365215.1 Cuniculus paca
TTTATGTACAAGGATGATGATGATATGGCTGTGAATTCAAGTGCTGTTCTGTTCTGGAAGCCCTTGTTTTGCCATTCGTCGACATGTTCCAGAAGGGAAGTGTGTTAATACACATAGTCTGGACAACATGAGAAAAGCGAAATTATAAAGAGAACCAAATTATCTTGAGAAAATATGGTATTCATAGGCTCCTTCCCAATATCATTCCACAGTGCTTCTGTACAGTCACAAATGTGGAGGAGATTTCAGTGTGTGCAGCTAATGTTATTCTATTTAACTAAGATTGATGGGTCAAATGTAGCATAAACTTCACAGGAGCAAAGAATGCATCAGTTTTGCTCCTAGTAACCACACCCAGAGGAGGGCCTGGTGTTTAGTAGGTTATCAGTAACAAACTCCTATGTTTCTGTAACATAAAGAATTAACAGAAGCTGAGTGAGGAGGTGTGCAGTTGTCTCAGCAGCTTGGGAGGCTGACGAAGAAGGATCACTGGATCCCAAGAGTTTGGGACCAACTAGGGCAAAATAACGAGACCCTGTCTCTTTCCAAAACAAAACAAACACAAACAAAAGAACAAATAAAAACAGAATAAATGAAAAAAGGTGGGTGAAGTAGGTCCTGTTTTAAGTGATGGAATTTAAAATGACTAGGATGAGTTGTTTATCCTCAAGGAAGTCGAGGATGTCACAGTCTAAGGCAGTGGTGGTGACCTACGCAAGCGTGTTATCGTGCTTTTCATTTTCAGACAAAAGATGTTAGTAGATGAGTCTTTTTTAAAAAAACTTAACCCTCAGCATTCAGGTTTAGTTGCGGGGCCGGCACTTCGTGATGAATAAGTGGGCTTGGGGTTGCAGCTTGGGCACTCGTCTCGTCTCTAAAAGGTTTGCCCTCATTGGTCTCAGGCAAATACATCTGTAAGCAGCATCTGTGAGGTAAATAAGCAGAGGCTACACAGGAAAGTTGGCTGGGAGGGCGGCGGGTGAAAGATGGGATGCTATGAGCAAGAAAAATATCATTTCCCATATACCAGGAACACGAGGGGTTCCCATTTCTAAGCCTGAACTTTATTTCACCCAATGCAGCTAACTGTCTTATGTTTCTGCTTTTCCAACTCCAATACATTGGATGATGGTATTTTTTAAGTGTATTTATGAAGTACGGATGTTTAAAGCCACCATTTAGTATATCACCTGGGACTGCCTTTAGCCGGAAGTACCATAGCCTGGAAAACAGCAGTTGCAACCAGAAATATTCTTTTGGACAGGGAGTCCCAGTGCTGGAACCCAGGCCCTGGGCACCTGCTCCAGCATGCAGCGCTACATCTGTTCCCCCACCTGCCTCGCCGCCTACCCATGGTCACACATGCTGCCCTGGCCCAGGCTGGCTGCTCCCCCTCCAGGCATTGGTTGAAGGTCCAAACAGAAAGAGAGGAAGAAATTCTCATCAGAGAAGTGAAGGAAATTTCACCCAGTAAAATTCCACTTACATTTCTTTGTCCTGGTCAAGGTTACATGGCATAATGATGCTACTGAAAATAATCTTATTGTCAATTTAAGGGAGGAAGTAAAGATTAGTTATATTAGATTTCCAGTTGCAGCAATATATCTGACTTGATAACTTAAGAACCCTACTTCTCAGACACCTAGAAAGTCTGTGAAAAGGAATTTCACCGCATCCCTGGATGCTCTGCATAAAGCTAGATCTGGAAACTGGGGCAGTAACCTGCTCTGCCAGGCTTCATGGGATAAGGAGAGCGGGAGAACAGGCCCTGCCTTCATCAGATGCCCACAGCAGGATGGAAGCCAGAAGTTGGCCAGACTGTGAAACTGTGTTGGGATAGGACCCTCGAGAGGTGGTGCTGTGGGTAAAAGCTTGTTTTAAAAATGTCCTCTGCTTTAGAGGGAGATGATAAAGGTTTTGTTTCCTTTGCATCTTTCCATGGAAAACAGTTTCTCACAAGAGTCTGATTATGGTGTCAGAGAAGTTTAAGATATACATCAGTAAAAAAAATTGATTTCTACATGGTGAACACCCCTGAGTTTATAAACCAAAAAAGTGAGCAAATTGCCTTGTTAAGATGGCCTATCTGCTTTGACCAGGGGGGATTATCACAGCCAAAGTAACTTCATTTACAGACCAACTCACAGTTGCATAGTACTTAAGGACACTCTGTACTTTGATTAGAAGAAATGTTTCAAGAATTTAATAAAGAGTATGATAATTGTTGCAGTCTGGGTTTACAAAGGAAAATATTTAATACAAGATACATAACTTGTAGGATTGTTTCATAATATTCACCCAAAAAGTCAAATGCAGAAGAGTGTAAGAGATCTGTTCACACACTAGAGATCCAAAGAATCCAGCTGAAGGTCTAGATCCCATAGCAATGTCCCCAACAGTTCCAACTGGAGGACTAGATACCACAACAATGTCTCATGCAAGTTTTTATCAAGGGTCTGCTCTAGAAGCCCCAAAAGTCAGTGGTGGAAGCTCGAAAGTCTGCACCAGTGGGATGAAAGATCTCTGCCAGCAGGTTGAGGGATCTGCACTGGAGCCAGGAAGTGATGCTCAAGGTGAAGACCAGAGCTCCCCCGAAAAGAGCTGCAATCATCCTCAGTTGACTGCGAGGACCCAAAGTCCTCCAATGATAAGAACAGCTGAGTTCACATCAGGAAAATCATCACGACAAACTTCTCCAGGAGAACCAACAGCACCATCTTCCCCTCCAGTTCTTGTTTTACGCTATTGACCATGATCCTCAGATGGGCCTTCCACACCCAGGACTACGATGACTCAGTTCAGTTGGGTGTTACAAGTTGACCATTAGTTAATCCACCACAATAATCTAAATAAAGAATAGCAAAGAAATAATAAAACTAATTCCAGACATAAAAAAATGATATTCTAGGGCTGGGGATCTAGCTCAGCGGTCTAAGCGCCTGCCCGGCAAGCACAAGGTCATGAGTTCAATCCCCGGTGCCGCAAAAAAAAAAAAAAAAAAAAAGATATTCTATGAAAAAAGAAAATAAGATGCTATAAAAATATTAGGTGCTAGTGAAAAGAGGAAAGATTTAAGAAAGGACTTGGGAAAAATTACACAGAATGGTGATGATGTAGATATTACAGGCAATCCCCAAACAAACTCCTCCACTACCACCACCAACACCAACAAAACTATCCAGAAAGGCAAAAAAAGATGGCTTGCAAAATGATAGCTATTTTTTAGACAAACTAGATAAGAATAGCCATTGATGAAAAAATGTAGAATTTGAGGCAGTAGGATAGCTGTGAATACAAGGCCAGCCTTAAATACATAGTGAGTTCAAGGCCAGTGTGAACTATACAGTGAGACTCTGTCTTAAAAAAATAAAAGTAGAGGACATTTCTAGGCAGCAATTCTAAGTAGACAAGTTCTGCAAATAGAAACCCAATACCTATTTCTACCTTTGGGTCAAGAAACTCTTATTTCTTTTTCTTTTCTGATTACAGAAAATAATTATTTCAAGGAAGGCTCCTGCAGCATAAAATAATGATAAATGTTTATTTTATATGCCATTTTATACTTTTAAGATCAACGAGTAGAAAGTTTTGTATTCTGGTATGGTTTCGTATTTTTGTGTTTTACATAGCAATCAATAAAACACATCATTCTATGTTCTGAACATTGTTAAATTGATATCCATATTTTAAAAACTAATTTAGTGAAGACTTTACCAATGCATAAAGCACTATCACTTCCATATGGGTCACCACAGGGGCCACCAAAGACAGAATCCTGTTGAGAAGTTGACCTGAATCTGGACCTGAAGGAAGAATCACACAAATTCAAATTATGGCACAGAAAGCGGAAACAAGTGACTCAAACTGTTCAAGCCAGTACTATGTGAGATAAGGAAGCACTGAGGGCTTGTCTGGAATAAGAGAGACAACATACTGCAAATGATTCTGGATCAATATGAAAAGACAAATAAAATACCTATAAAAGCATTGTTGGATGGTTGGAGAAATTTAACTATGAACTGTACCTTACATAATAGTATTCCTTCCATGTGAAATTTCTCAAATTCAGACTTAATACTGAGAGAATGTAGGAGAACATCATTTCTTTTACAAAGTCATTGCAGATGTATTAAAACATGAAGGTGGAGAAATCTCATTTTTGGTACAAAAAGGGAACAATTAAGTGAATCCTAATGAATATATAATACAGTACCATTCCGGAAAGTTTTCCCTGTTAGAATTTCTTAAACATAGAGTGTTGCCAAAAATGTGGTTCTTTGACTAAATTTTACTTTTTACACTTAAAAATTCATAACCTTGTCAGACAATAGACAGGACAGCACTACCACCTTGAGTCTGTAATATTTCATCTATATTTTATGATAATAATAATTATTATACTTGTAACTGATCATTTACTATGTCAGATACCCTGCTAAACACTTTAAGAAGTCTTATCTTTCCTCAAACAAACAGCATCATTGTCATTTCTACATTTCACATAAGATCAGAGTTCAGTGAGATGCGGTTAATGTGTCCAGAATTAAGAGTTAAGTGACTCATTCTGTTTCCAGAGTCCTAATTCATTTCTTAAAAGAGAATAAAACAAATCAGAACAGAACAATGCAAGCAACTCAGGACTTCAAATAAAGACAACAGGAAATTAACAGTGGCTACCATAATGTCTCTTGTTTTCTTCGAAATAGTTGTCCATACCTTCACATACAATAAAATCAAACAAAACAAAATAGTATAAAATGAAACAAAACAAAAGAATAAAAGCATTACAGGACTTCAAAACAAGACAATAAGAAATCAACAATGGCTACCATAATCACTCTTGTTTTCTTCAAAATAGCTATCCATACCTTCATACATAATAAAATCAATTAATAGAAAACAGACTAAAACCAATCAAAACAAAAGAATGAAAGCATTACAGGACTTCAAAACAAAATAACAGGAAATGAACAATGGTTACTATAATGTCTTGTTTTCTTTAAAATAGCTGTTCACAGCATCACACATAATAATATCAAACAAAACAAAATGGAATAAAATCAATTAAACAAAAGAATGAAAGCATTAGAGGACTTTAAAATGAGATAATAGGAAACCAGCCATGATTACCATAATACATCCCATTATGCTCAAAATAGCTTCCCATACCATTAGTCACAGTAAAATCTAACAAAATAAGACAGAACAAAACCAAACTTAACAAAATTATGAAAATAGTACAAGAGTTCAAGACAAGACAATAAGAAATTAGCAGTGGTTCAGAGTCCTAATTCTTGTTTATCCAGTCTGTCCAGGAAATGGACACATTTAAAGGTTTTCATCTGGACCTGGCTGAGGAGGGGTGCATGATAGTAAAATAAAATGCACCCTGTTCAGGTTCAAATGAACTGTACCCTTACCCACGTGGGCAGCTTGATTCTAATGAGAAGAAGCAAAAGAATGAATAGACTTAAATACAGTAATAAAATCACTTTCAGAATTGTTTAACATTATTTTATAAGAAGTGCTATCTTTCAAAGATACAATTCTTACCCTTAAATGTGTGTGACACTTATTTAGCACTTTTGTTATAGTATGATTTATTTCCCATCTTGAAATAGGTTTAAAAACTGAGATGAGAATGAATCAGACTTTCTTAATCATGGCTAAGAGGATAAATTCCATGGAGATTCATTAGTTGAGTCACAATTGGTTTTTATTTGAATGTCTGTATTTTTCTGTTCTCTCAGATAATAATTATCATCACATAATGCCTTAAAGTGATTTTGATAAATAAGTTAGATAATCTTTAGCTTTTCTTCTACTGGTTGTGGGAAATGTTTTGTGAATGATAGTTTAGTTACTGTAGATAGAATTAACAGAATAATGTAGGTACAGCCATAAAGCACTAAGACAGATTTTATAGAGTATGTTGGAGATAAGTCTTTTTAAAACATCTTCCATAGAAAAACATATCACAAATGGAATAGGTTTATCCCTTGCAAAAATGACTACAGTGTTTTCATTCTCATGTATCTGAAAGAAGCTCCAAAGTTAACATACATAGGGTACATATGTAATATTAACAAACACAGCATTACATGACTTACAGAGAATTGTTGTATTCAACATACCCATCTGCAGAGACATACAATATTTTCACTGATTTAAAATTTTATTTGTAAATTTTAATTTGTCTTTTGTTATATGACAGATCTGTGATTATTGCTGGTTGTATAAAACATTACTTAGCTTTAATGATGGTCCTCTTGAGTTTCATAATTGTTGGACAGCAAATTAATCTATGACTTTCAAACAGAGTAATCACTCAATGCAACCATGCTCATGAATTAGTCTTAATGGAGCTTGTGCAGTGCATTTGAAAGTTTTCACTATTGACAAGCACTGTAAGTAAGAGGAAACAGTATTCAATTCTGCATAAATAATGCAGCTAAGTAAAATACAGGAATTTTTTTAAAGAAAAGGCAAAAAAGAACAATTGGGCTGAGATAGAAAAAAAGAAAAAAACCCTGCAGCTTTATAAAAGGTCAAATATAGATGACCTAGAGCCTACTAACCAGTAGACAAAGGCTATCAAGATTGTACCAAACTAAGTAGCTGTTTACTGATTAATGCATCAAAGATTCAGTCCCTCCCTCCTTGCTGCCCCTGAGCTGAGCAAAGTGAACTAAATATGTAGTGGCACTTTCAGGCCCAAAGCCAGTGGACGAGTAAAAACTAGTGAAAAGCTGGTTGAAGGGATGGTCAGAACAAAGATAATGAAGTTTGACTGAAATTAATAGAAGTTCATGGGCTATCCATGATGATGAGATGTTTTATTAAAGGCAACATAAAACTATGTTTCTAAGGAAAAAAGGGAGAAATAAACTTTCCAAAGACTCTAGAATTCTGCCCAAAGGAACAGAAACTTGTTTGGGGCAGGATCTGGGAGCAGGGACAGGTGCTGGTCTAGGTGCTTTGATTGTAATAGGACTCAGGTCAAAGGCTCCGAGGAGGAGCAAGATGGCAGTGGGGGTGGATGGAAGGTAGAGAGATTTTGCATGTATAAGTTTGTTATTTTTTTCCCCTAGGTATCAGTATTAGAGTTCTCTAAAAGAACAGAATCAATAGAGAATATCTGTATAATCATGCAAGGGAATTTATCAGGGCAGTTCACAGGGTCAGAAATAGGAGTCCACAATGACCCTCTGCAGGAGCAGAGGCAGGAGAGGCCATCTGGACATTGGAGAGCCAGGGGGTCCAGTAGCTGCTCAGGTCAAGGAGTTGAAAGTCACAGAACCAGAAGGATCAAAGATGCAGCACCAGTCCAAGGTCGAAGGCCTGGGGGCTCACTGGAGACTTACAGGTACGAGTCTGTGTTGGAGGCTGAGGATACCAGCCCTGGTGAAGAATTTCCAAAGGCAATGGCAGTGAAGAGTGTCCCAACTCTTCAAAACTGGATACCTCCTTCTTCTTTCCCTTTTTATTCCATCCAGACTAGTAGCCTATTTCCTGGTTCCACCCACAACTAGTGTGGGTCACTTTGCAGGCCTACATGTCAATCATCTTCACAGACACACCCAGAACCATGTTTTACTGATCTGGGAAACAGTTCTTACTCCAGTCAAGTTGACATATCACAATGAATAGTCACAGTTTCCTTATGACCCCTCAAACATACTGCAGTAACATCATCCATTGCACCGTCCCAGTGCAACAGAGGACAGACTATTGCCAGGCATCAGCCTCTTTGCATTTCCCCAACATACTCTGGAAGATAGAAGAGGAAGAAACACTTATGAATACATCTCAAAGTAAGACCGATGGCTAAATATTTTAGTGTCTTTTCAGTGTCCTTTCTGTTGTGAGTCACAGAAGTGGAACACAAACTAGATAAGCAATCATGGAATTTATCAGGTCCTGGAACTGTGACTTCCCCAGCTGGCACTGGTTTTCCGTGTAGCAGGACATGGTGCTCAGTCTCCTTTCCCTGGATTCGTCTGTGCCTTTAAGTGGGCCACTGAGATCTGCACCAGCTCCAAGCACTTGGCAGCTGTGTACAAAGCCATTCCAGAAAATGTCTCTGACTGCCTCCCCTTGGGTCTTGCTGCACCTGCCTCAGAATTAAAGGAAAGGTTCTACATTCCTTCCCCAAGGGGAAGACCCTGTGCAGCACTCTATCCAAAGTGCTCAACTGAAAGAATCAGTCAATAGATCCAAGCTGTTATCATTGATACAGTGTGTCAACTTGAGCAGTTTAGAAGTTTAACTGAGAGTCTCAACAGGGAGCCAGGGTTCTTAATTTGTAAATATCCTCATCCAGTCTGAAGGAGGGCAAGGAGATTTTGTGAGTGCTACACACCCCTTGCAGTGGGGGTGGCCTGTGTACAATATAAGGGAGGAGAGGAGTCTTGTTTTCCTCTTTTGCTCTGGCTGCTGCCTTGAAGTGTTGCCGCAGTACCATGCCACCCTGCCTTGGAGTCAGCTGATTGTGGACTGAAATCTCCAGAAACTGTAAGCTAAATAAACCTTTCCTTGCTTCACTTTGGGTGTCAGGTGTTTTGTCCCAGCAATGGGAGACAAATAACCAAGAAACAAGCCTTCTAGAGCATCATGGTGCTTCACATGGCTCACGTTGTTGGCCTCCTTCCCCTGTATCACTCCTTTTGAACCATGCATAAGAATGAGTACCTAAAATTTTCCAGGTAGGAATAAAAAATATTGGGACAAGTGTTCATTTCAAATAAAGTAATTTGCTGCAGGTGGAACATGCATATGTTAGCAGTATTGTACTAAAACTCGAGATTTAATGACTCTCTTTATTTTCTCTTTTATTCATTTATTCAGTTTCTACTATTCCAGAGAGTCCAGGGGCAGGAGAAAAAAAGATGATCTAGTTGTGAAAGCCCAAGTGTGTAAAAATCATAAAACCCTGATAGCTACAAAAACTCTAGAACATGCTTTGGAGTAGTTAAGCAAAGAAGAGAAGAAGAAAGTATCCTTGGGAAGGGACCAATCATTTAAGGAAAAGCAGTACCAAACAAGGGCTGCTTCTGGCTCCTTGATCCAGCAGAGGAGGTCCCCAGATGCTGTGTGTCTTGATTGATGATGCAAGGCTTCAGACAAAGGTGACCTGGCCTCTCAGGACATTCCTAAGAGCCAGCAGGAAGCCCTGGAAGACAGGAGAATTCATAAGAGTTTGAACAGCCAAACAGCAAAGTAAGGTTATCAAGTAGTGTCCTTAGTAACACTGTCACTTTATTATCACCACAGAAGAGAGGTTTTGATGTGCCCTCCAGGAATTAAAAAAGGCAGGTGTTAAAAGCATTAACAAGCAAACCTGGGTCCAACTGTTCATAGGAGTGACAAATCAAGGTTCAACCTGATCTAAAAAGGTGGAAGGGATGAGCCCAAGCTGGCAAGGTAAACAGACGTAGATGTAAAGTTCCACATGCAAGTTTAAAAAGCACAGAACTGGAACACTGATGTTTATAAGATAATTTGGAAAGGGAAAGTCAGGCATCAGAAAAATGAATTAGGAAGCCACAGTGCCCATCCATCATTTCTGGCTGTTTAAAATAATTTAATTGCTCTCTACATTTCTCTATTTTCTTATATTGTGCGTCTGGCCTTCACCCTGAAAAATTCAGCAGAAAGCATATTCCCTAACTTCCCTGGTAACTAAACTGCAGATATGTGACATATAATCTCCCCATGGAACATTCCAGTACAAGACAGGTAAGGGGAGGGACTTGATCCTGGAGGAGATGAGAAAGCCCTGGACTCTGGAGCTGTCCAAACAACTCTGCAATATGCTTCAGGGACATTTTATAGGTTGCTTAATGTAGATCCTGTCCTTATAGAGTAGCCAAAGGTCCTGAGAGCTAGCTCATATCTTCAACATAAACAGACAATATAATTTCCTCACTTACATGGATTCTATCGTCTTTCTTTAGGAGCCCTGATAACAAAGACCTCTGCTGTGTATCTATAAACCGAGAAAACAACCAGCTGCAAATCTCACAGAGCTGCTGTAAGGAGGAAATGAGATAACGTAGGTGAAATAGCTTGGAAAAAAATGACAAAGAACAGTACACACAGAAGACAGAAGTGTGACTTAGTGGTAGACGAAGCATGGAATGGGCCTATTCTCTTGCACTCCAAAGGGCAAATATTAGATGACTGGAGAGAGAAATTCAAAGAAGGCTTTCCCATTGACTGGTGCTGGCCAGAGGCGAGAAAAGCAGCTTCACAAAGCAGTGAGTGGGCTTCTGGTCAGGGAAGACATCCAAGCAGAGCCAGGGCTCCAGCAACAAAGACATTCATGAAGGGGACTTGGACTGGAGACGACTCAGTTCTCCTTGTCCTCTTAATATTCCCTGATTTTGCATGGTACTGGAATCAAAACAAACCTGAGGATCAATGGAATAGATTAGAAGATACAACCCCAAGTACAAACACACTCAGCCACCTTATCTTTGACAAAGGGGCCAAACATGTTCACTGGAAGAAAGATAGCCTCTTTAATAAGTGGTGCTGGAAAAACCAGCTTTCCATACGCCGAAAACTAAAACTAGACCCAAGCCTATCACCATACACTAAACTAAAGTCAAAATGGATCAAAGATCTAAATATTAAAACAGAAACACTAAATCTGCTAGAAAACAAAGTAGGTAGA
>RJWT010051657.1:0-10657 GCA_004365215.1 Cuniculus paca
TGCCTAAATCTTTGAAAGAGGGAAACCTTCCCCACCAACAGAAGGAGCTATGTTGCCCCACCCACTGACTGCCCTTTCTCATCTCTGCATATGACCCAAAAAGGGCGTAGCACAGTTGAAGGAAGTACACATACCGTAAAGTTAAGATAAAGACAGTCCCAGATTTCTGGTCAAAGAAGTGAAATGGGGATTTCTAGAGAACTGGCAAGTACCAGGGACATTAAGGTGAAATAAGGACTCAGGTCAAAATGGGAGTGGTGGGCCGGGGATACAGTTCAGCGGCACAGTGTGCGCCAAGCAAGCATGAGGTTGTGAGTTCAATCCCCGGTACCAAAAGGAAAAAAAAAACAAGGGAATGGTGACATATGTTTATAATCCCTGCACTGTGCTACATAGCAAAATTCAAGGCGAGACTGGACTACACAGCGAGATCCTGTCTCAAAAACAAACAACTCAGGAACCCCTTAACGCTGTTTATGAGCTCCCAGGAGAACCCCTGAGCTAGCTGTACATACACAGACTGAACTTAACAGTATGGAGAAACTATGAGAACAGACCTATGGGATAGATCTGATCAACAACCATTCTGTATAAAATGGTAAAAAGTAAATGTTTTAGATTTTGTAGCACATATGGTCAGTCGCAGTTGCTCAAATAACACCATTACAGAATGGAGCTGGGTGTGGTGGCATACATCTGTAATTCCAGCATTCAGGAAGCTAAGTAGAGAGGATTGCCAAGAGTTCAAGGCCCAGCTGAACTATATAGCGAGACCCTGAGACTGTTTCAAAAATAAGCAAATAAGGCCAGAGATATAGCTTGGCCACACAAGTGCCTGCCTAAGCAAGCACAAGGTCCTGAGTTCGAGTCCTGGTACCAAAAAAACAAACAACCAAAAAAGGATACAGTCTTGAACCAGACAGAAAGTCTCAGCAAAAATAAAAAGAAAATAAAAAATTTAGTATGAAAAGCAGAATAACCAAAACAATAATAAAATCTTGTTGAATGGAATCGATAGCAGAAAAGTCAGTAAATATGAACAGAGAAACAGGTAGGCATGGTGATGCATGCCTATAATTCCAGCACTTACTTGCGTGGCTGAGGCAGGAGGATTGCAATGAGTTTGAGGCCAACCTGGGTTATTAAAGAATTCAAAGCTAGCCTGAACTACATAGGAAGACCCTGTCTCAAAAGAAAAGAGACATACGCATACGGACAGACAGACAGACAGACAGACACACACACACACACACACACACACACACACACACACAGATTAATGACTAAAGAAAAAGTCAAAATTTTAAAGTGCTGTTATGCATCAAAGGACTTATCAAGAAAGCAAGAAGACAACCGACAGAATGGAGAAAATATCTGTAAATGACATATCTGATAAAAGACCTGAATACAGAATATATAAAGAACTACTACAAACTAACAAAAGATAACCCTTTTTTCTTTTTTTTTTTTTTTTGGTACCGGGGATTGAACTCATGACCTCCCGTTTGCCAGGCAGGTGCTTGTGCCACTGAGCTAAATCCTCAGCCCTCCTTTTTTCTTTTCTTTTTGAGACAGGGTCTCAGTATGGAATCCCGGTTGTCCATAAACTCACCATGTAGCCCAGGCTGGCCTAGAACTCACCGTGTAGCCCAAATTGGCCTAGAACGCCTTAGCCTCCTGACCGCTGGGACTACAGGGGCATAGCACCATGCCTGGCTACAATCCAATGTTTTTAATTGGCCAAACTACACGAATAAATACATAAATGATCAGTAAGGACGTGAAAAGATGCTCAAAACAGCATTAGTCATTAGAGAAATAAAAATCAATGAAATATCACCTCGCATCTACTCAGAACAACTATGATCAAAACAAAAAAAAGAATGTGTTAGCAAAGATATAATGAAATTAGACCCCTCAAACATGGAAGGTAGGAATGCAAAGTTGTACAGTTTGATGTGACAAACAGTTTGGCAGTTCCTCAAAAAGCTAAACAGCTACCTTATTACTCAGGAATTCACTCCTGGACATACCCCAAGAAGAATTAAAAATATGCTGATATACAAACTTGTGCAAAAATATTCATAGAGCCCTTTTTTTTTTTGAGAATTGTTTTTCATAACTGTCAAAAAAAGTAGAAATAATCCAAAGTCCTCCAACTAATGAACAAAAGGTGATATATGCATATAATGAGGTATTATGCAGCCATAAGAAGAACCATGTCACAATATGGAAGAGCTTTGAAAATATTATACTAGGTGAAAGAAGCCAGTCACAAAAGCTCATGCATGCATTGAATGACATTGTTTCTTGTAATGTCCAGGATAAGTGAATCCACAGATACAAAAAATAGCTGGGCTTGGTGGTACATGCCTGTAATGCCATCACTCAGGAGGCTGAGGCAGGAGAATCACTGCAAGTTCAAGGCCAGCTTGAGCTACGTAATGAACTGAAGGCCAGTCTGCACTATACAGTGAGACCCTGTCTCAAAAAAATAAAATAAAATAAAATAAAATAAAATAAAATAAAATAAAATAAAATAGTAAAGTGGTCACCAATGCCTGTGGGGAGGAGAGCATAGGTTACAACTGCTAACGGGTATGAAGTTTCTTCCCAGGTGGTAAAAATACTCTGGAATTAGATATTTGTAAGAGTTGTATGACCTTATAAATACACCAAAACACACTGAACTGTACCCTTTTAAATTGTGAACCTTAAATAATCAGAGGTATCTGTGGGACAATATCAAAAAGTCTACCATTCATGTCCTCAAAGGTCTAGAAAGAAATGGGAAAGAACAGAGACAGAAACATTATTTCAAGCTACAATACAGCTTAAAATACACCCAAACATGGTAAAAGATATAAAGCTACAGATTCAAGAATCTCAGCAAACCCAAAACAAAAATGCAAAGAAACCAACAGGCATCATCATGAAACTGCTACAAACTAAAGACAATAACTTGTAATCAGAAAAAAATTACACAGTGCATTTAAGGAAATGATTTGAATGCCTTCATGGGTCTCACTAGAAACCACAGAGATCAGAAGACAACCAGTCAATATTTTTAAAGTGTTGGGGGGAGGAAAAGACTGTAAACCTACAAATATAATTCCAGCAAAAATGCTGAAGGAAGTTGGGTGTGGTGACACATGCCTGTAATCCCAGCATTAGGGAGGCTGAGGTAGGAAAATCATTGCAAGTTCGAGACCAGCCAAGGCTACAAAGAGAGCTTGAGGCCAGCCTGAACTGTGTAAAGAGACCCTGTCTCAAAAAGACAAAACAAAAACAAAAAAATGCTGAAGGATAAGCAGCATGAAGGTAAAAAAAAGCAATTTTTTTTTTTTTTTTTTTTTTGCGGCACCGGGGATAGAACTCGAGACCTCATGCTCGCCAGGCAGGAGCTTAGGCCACTGAGCTAAATTCCCGGCCCAATAAAGCTATTCTTTTATGGAAATTTGCAGAGAAAAGTGACAGAACAGGCCTGTAACTACTATCCTTAGAAATGCCTGGTTGCAAGATTGGCTTCTGGGTGTTACCTGGGAGTTTGAATTGGAAAAACGACTCCACTTACACTGTGGTATATTTTGGAATTTTGATACACACTAACGAGTCTCCAATAAAAGCCCTAGACCTTGAGTTCCCTGGCTGACATTTCACACACTGTCACAATTTGTTAATGGAGGAATTTAGCACAACATGTGACTCAGCTATGAGGTCACTTGAAACCTTGTGCCTGGTTTCCTCCATACTGTCACCCCACACACCTTTCCTCTTTGCTCAATTTGACTTGAAATCCTTTTACCATAACAACTCATAGTTGCCAGTGTTATATGCTGAGTCCCCTGAGTCCTTCTCAGTAGATCTCCAAACCTGGACATGGTCATGGGGATGTCCCACACAGAGAAACTAAGAATCTGCTGCTAGAAGACCTGCCCTAAAAGAAGAGCAATGAGTTTTTCAATCAGGAAGAAAATGGCACTAGAAGGAAAATGAAATAAAAACAAGAGTAAAAGAAATCTTTAGTTTTGAAACATAAAATGGTTAAAAGCAAAAATTATTGAATTTTCAATGTGAATATGCAGATGTCAGTCATACACTGTACATCGACAATGACTGATACAAACAGGTTAGGGAAAGGGTATCCACCTCCACCTGTAGAGGTAAAATACAGATTCTAGATATGCTGCTGAAAAGAGAAGTAGGTATGCTGTAATTCCTAGGGTGACACCTTAAAACAGAAATACAAACATATAGTTATGAAAAAAGAAAAATTAAAATGGAGTATTTTAGCCAAGATTGGTGGCACATTCCTGGAATCCCAGCACTCAGAAGACCAAGGCAGCTGGGCCTGTAATCCCAGCACTCAGGAGGCTGAGACAGGAGGATCATTGTGAGTTCGAGACCAGCCTAGGCTACAAAGTGAGCTCAAGGCCAGTCTCAATGGCATAGTGAGACCCTGTCTCAAAAAGACAAGGGCCAGGGATTTAGCTCAGCACCCTAAGTGCCTGCAAAAAAAAAAAGAAGAACTTAGCATGTATTCAATCTAAAGAGTGCACATGCGCATAATCATAACCCAGAAAACAATAAAATGGCAGGTGTAAATCCAAATATAACAATAACAATATTAAATGAATAATATAAACATATCAAGAGAGTTATCATAATACATGTTTTTAAAATGAACCAACTATACATTGTTTACCAAAAAGGGTCATTTTAAATACGACACAGGCAGGTTAAAATGTACAGGGATGAAAAAGATACACAATGTCATCACTAACTAAAAGAAATTTGAGGTAGCTACAATAATACTGTATCATAAAAAGCGGACTTCAGAACTAGGTGTGGCGGTACGCACCTGTCATCCCAGCTACTCAGGAAACTTAAGTAAAAGGACTGAGGAATGATAGGTGAAAGTCAGCAAGGGCAACTTAGTAAAACCCTGACTCAAAATCAGGGGTGGCAGAGGAGTGGAGGCAGATGGTAGTACACACCTGTAATCCCAGAACTCAGGAAGCTGATAGGAGGCCAGCCGGGTTACATAGTGACTTCAAGGCTAGCCTTCTGAACTACATAGCAATTCCCTGTCTCCAAACAATAAAAAACGTAAACCAAAAGCATACAAAAAAGTCTGAAGTTCAGAGCAGAGAAAATTACCAGGATCAATGAGGAAACTCATAAGAGAGTCAAGTCATTAAGATTTAACAATCCAGAATATGCATGTACCTAACAGTTTCGAAATACATGTAGCAAAACCTGACAAAACTAAGGGGAACAGTACTGATAACCTCCAATTATAACTGGAGACACTAGTACTTTTCTCTCATCAACTGACAGGATAACAAGAATACAGACAAAAAGAATAACCTGAACCAACTGGATATAATTAATGTTTATGTAACACTCTAGCAAACACAGGCAGAGCACACAACACTTTCACATGCACAAGAAACACTCATCAAAATTGTACCAGTCACACCTGTAATCCCAGCACTTGGGAGGCTGAGACAGGCGGATTGTTGTGAGTTCGAGACCAGCCTGGGCTACAAAGTGAGCTCAAGGCCAGCCTGAACAGCATAGTGGGACCCTGTCTCAAAAAAACATGGCTGGGGATCTAGCTCAGCGGTCTAAGCGCCTGCCCGGCAAGCACAAGGTCGTGAGTTCAATCGCTGGTGCGGCAAAAAAAAAAAAAAAAAAATTGTACCAGTCTTCTTCTGTTGCTATAACAGGAATTCCACAAGCTGGATAATTTAAACAAAAGTTTGAGCTGGGCATGGTGGCACACACCTGTAACCCCAGCATTCAGGATGAGTCAAGAGGTTCACCCCTAGTTTGAGACCAGCCTGGACTACACAGTGAGACCCTGTCTAAAAAACAAAAAAGGAAGTTTGTTTACCTCACAGTTTTACAGGCTAAATGTTCATAATTAAGCGGCCCTATCAGTTCAACCTCTAGCAAAGAACCTTTTGTTGTATCACTACATACAAGAAATGTAAAAATACCCTGTCACAGGCAGAAAAAACCTAGCCACTGGGTGGCCTTGCTTTGTAATCACCTGCTTTTGCTAAAGTTAATTCACTCTTAGAGACCATAACTAATCCCTTTTGAGAGTTGCATCCTCAAGGACCTAATTATCCGCACTAGTTCTTACCTCTTAAAGGTTCTACCACCTCAACACCAGCATACTCACGACCAAGCCTCCAGCAAATGAACCTTTGGGGGGACAAGCCATATCCAAACCAGGTATGGTGTCATATGGGTATAACTCCAGCTACCTGGAAGACTAAGGAGAATTCTCCAGGTTTAAGGCCAACCTGAGCAACTCTGAGACCCTGTCTCAAAATAATAAAAAGAACTACAGATGTAACTCAGTGTTGTCTACATTGCATATAGCCCTGGTTTAATCAACAGCAAACACACACACACACACATGCTCAAACCACAGCTTGATATATAAGGTTACATTCCTTTAGCCTTAGGTACAGAAAGACTCGTGGCTGCTAGAAGCTGGGAAAAATTGAGAATGACTAGCTGCTTAATGGGGCAGGGGGAGGTCTCCTTTAGGTTGATGAAAACGTTTTGGAATTAAGGATGGTCACTATACTATACACACTAACACATGTACACTAAATGCCACTGAATTATATACTTTAAAATGATAACTTTGGTGTTGGAGGTGTAGCTCAGTGGGAGACCATATGCCTAGTACATGTCAAGTGCTGGGTTCAATCCCCAGCAGCACAAAAAATAAAATATAATAACTTAATTTTAAGTTATGTCAATTACATCTCAGTGAAAAACTACAACTTTCACTTAAAAATGAAAACCTTAAAATTGAAGAGCAAAATAAGCCTAAAAGGATATAATAAAGATAAACACATAGATTAAAGTAATTCCTGCTCTCAGGAGACAATGGTGAGTTCAAGGCCAAACTGGGTTACAAAGCAAGAGCCTGTTTCAAAAAAAATAAAAGTCTCACAGTATAATAGTGAGATTTCTCCCAGGAATGCAAGGCCACTTCAAATTAAAAATCTGCCCAATTTGATATGAAAATCCACATCACATTATTCACCATGTTACCAGTCTAAAAACGAAAAACCAGGGCTGGGGATTTAGCCCAGTGGCCTAACTGCCTGTCTGGCAAGCTCGAGGTCATAGTTCAATCCCCTGTGCTGCCAAAAAAAAAAAGAAAAGAAAAAAGAAAAACCAAATGACCCTATCAATTCACAAAAAGTATCTGAATATTCACCAGCAACTCATAATTTAAAGCTCCCAGCAAACTAGAAGTAAAAGAGAATTTCCTCAACCTGATAATGTTTACCTCAACCCCAAAGTCACAGAAGCTATGCTGGCAGCACATTGCCAATAATACAACCTACTTGGGGCAGATAATCATAACTTTTCAGGCCAGCCTGGGAAAGTTAACCAAGACCTTGTCTTTGTCTCAAAATTTAAAAACAGAAGACTGGGGATACAGCTCAGTGTGGCCTGGATTCAATTCCCAAAACCACACATACAAAAATAAAACCTCCAACAGCTAATACATACATAGTGAATAAAAAATGTTAGCCCTATACTCAAGAAGGAAGTATCTGCAAATCACATTCAGCTAAAATGCTCGCTTCAGCAGCACACACTTATCCAGCTAAAGACTTCTAGTCAGAATATATGAAGAATTTATGCTGGCCCTGGTGGCGCACGCCTGTAATCCCAGCACTCAGGAGATTGAGGCAGGAGGATCATGGAAAATTCGAGACCAGCCTGGGCTACACTGAGAGTTCAAGATTCAAGACCACCCTGAACTACATAGCAGCTCACTACCTCAAAAGAAAAAAAAAGGAGGGGTGGAGCAAAACAAAGAAAAAGGAAAAAAGAAAGAAAAAGACACTGGCATAGCAAGTATGAATGAGGCTTGGGTTCAAACCCAACTGGGGAAAGGGGGGAGCTAACAGTGATACAGTTCACATATTTACTGTTAAGACTATACCAAATTGCTATTAAAATTGTCCCTCTTTTCCTATTATGTCTTTCACCAGTTAATGATACATAAAAAGTATAGTAATTAGCCAGGCCTGGTGTCGCATGCCTGTAATCCCAGCACTCAGGAAGCTGAGGCAGGAGGATCACTGCGAGTTCAGAGACCAACCTGGGCTACAAAATCAGTTCAAGGTCAGCTTGACTACAGACCCTGTGGGGGGTGGAGTATAGTAATTAATCTTGTAATCCCTCCTTTACAAAAACACGACATAAAATATATACAAGAGAAAACCTTTACAAACACTTTGTTTTATGGGTACATCCATTTTAAACTTAAAAATTTGTGAAAACCTCAAATAGGGAACTTGTCACTATAAACAGGAATACTTTTTTTAAAAAATTACTACTTAAAAAAAAAATTACTACTTAAACCGGGCGTGGTGGCTCACGCCTGGAATCCCAGCACTCCAGAGACTGAGACAGGAGGATCGTTGCGAATCCAAGACCAGCCTGGAAAAAAACAAACAAAAAAAAAAGACCAGCCTGGGCTACAAAGTGAGCTCAAGGCCAGCCTGAACGGCATAGTGAGACCCTGTCTCAAAAAAGACAAGGGCCGGGAATTTAGCTCAGTGGCCTAAGTACCTGCATAGCAAGTGCAAGGTCATGAGTTCAATCCCGCGTGTCGCAAAAAAAGGAAAAAAAATTACTACTTAAAAAGAAGTCAGGAACACCATTAGACACTTTACTATTTGAAACTGAATACTGCTAAGGCAGCTACTGAATAATTCAAACATCAGTAAGTTAAACATTTAATATGATGAAAGTCATCCAAGCTGTGAATGTCAACTCAAGACCATTCCAAACCTATCAACTGCTGTTAGTAGCAGAGAATTTGCAAATGAAAAGTCTTTCCCAGCATAGCTTCTGCCAAAAGATAGATCAACTTAGAAGAGATACTACAATTGGTAAGTGTTGTAGTGTCCTGATACTTAGGACCAAATTACATGTGTATTTACTACTGACCAAATTCAGTTCTATCAAGCAGTCAGAAGAATTATCTATCTTCATAGACATTCCCCAAATTCCAAACATAATGGGAGACTCTTTGGACGTAAATATCCTGGTATGTCTTGAAATTATTTTCTTTCACAAAGGACCACGTTCAGCTAATTTTTCTGGTGCACCATATGCAATATAGTTTACTAGCTTTATTCGAACTGTGAAAAAAAAAACCAAAATCGTGCTCTCTTGAAAGTGAGAACAGGATTTTCAATCTCCAATTTTTAAAAATCTGCCTCCTTACACACACAAAGCTTTAGCCCACCCTGTGCAAAAAACAATTAAACTCTGCAGGTGGAAGCATTTTAAAAGAACGCCTGACTTTAAAGAGCAGTCTGATTGGCAGATAAACAGAATTTCCTTCCACTTATCCATGATAAAGTATATATTTTATTAGGAAAGATGCCTTCGGAGCTGCCAGTATTTAAAAGCATTTATCATCCTTGAGTGGGAAAAAGTTTTCTCAACAGGGCCCAAAATGTGGAAAGAATAAAAGGTAAAGACTGATCAGTATGGGCTGGGAATTTAGCTCAGTGGCTCAAACACTTGCCTGGTAAGCATGAGGTCATGAGTTCGACAATGTCTGGTACCCAAAAAAAAAAGATTGATCAGTATTTTAGTCTGGAAGCCTGAGGCAAAGAAGATCATAAATTTTAGCTCAGCCTGGGCAAGTCAGCAACTCAGCCAGGACTTGTTGCAAAAAAAAAAAAAAAAAAAAAGACCCTAGGTTCAATATCCAGCACCTGGAAAAAAAAAGATTGATCAATTTTTTTATACTGACATTAAAAATGTCTGGGGAGCAAAATATATATATCCATATCAGACAAAACAGAGCCTGGCGTAATGGTGCACTCCCACAATCCCAGCCCTGTGGGAGGCTGAGCCAGGAGGATCACAAATTAGCTACCTGGGGAGATTTCTGCCTCAGAAAGTAAAAGGGCTGAGAATGCAGCTCAGTATAAAGGCCATGGGTTTAATCTCTAGTACCACAAAAAAAGGGGGATCTGTAACACATGACAAACACTAATCACTTTTACCTGCAAAGCACTCATCACAGTTCAGAAACCAAGTCACAGCATCAAAAAAAAAAAGCAAAAATTATAAATGACTTCAGCTCTCAAATAATCATGGATTTTGGAGAGTGTATTTTGTTCTCTTCTTTTGTTTTTGTTTTGAAACAGGTTCTTGGTATGTTCAGGGTGATCATGAACTCACTAGCCAACACTGACCTCAAATTCACTATGTACCGCAGACTGGCTTCAAACTAGATATCCTCCTGTCTCAACCTTCCAAATCCTAGTTGTATGCCACCATGCCCAGTTTGGGACTGATTTTTTAAGTGATGGTACATCCAAAAACAATGGAATACCAAGAAATTGTTAAAAAGAATAAAGCAGCTACATAGTGACAGGAAAAGACAATATTCATAAAGTAAAGAAAGCAAGTTACAGAATTTTATGTAAAATATAAATAGGTATACCAGAAAGTTATATTTAACAAACTATCAGGCAAAACTATCTCCAGTATGGTAACTACTTTCAGTACTTTGGCATGTAGACTTTGACTTGATTTGCTTTTTGTTATGTGGTACTAGGGGATCAAAGAATCTAGAGATGCT
>RJWT010051658.1:0-10671 GCA_004365215.1 Cuniculus paca
TTGAGAAATCTGCCATGATTCTGATGAGCTTTCCTTTATAGGTAATCTATTTCTTTTCTCTAACAGCTTTTACTATTCTGTTCTTATGCTGAATTTCTGATGTTGATTATCATGTCTGGTTGTAGATTTATTTTGGTTATGGCTAACTGGATGTCAGTTACTTATCTGTATGTCAGATTCTTTTCCCATGTTTGGAAAATTTTCTTCTAGTACTTCTGCAAATAGTTTTTTTATATCATTTGTGTTGACTCCTGCTTTTTCATTGACACTGATTAATCTTGTATTATTTTTCTTTGTGTTATCTTGCAGCTGTTGAATTGTTATTTCCTATTCTTTTGTTATTTTCAGGAGATCATTCTTTTCATGATTACTAGTCACAATCCTGTGTTCAAGGTTTGAAAGTTTGCCTTCAGTTTCATTCCAACAGTTTTGCCAGTTTTCAGTGGAATTTTTAATATCCTAAATATCTGTTTGAATCTGTTTTATGCATTCCATTTCTTTCCTATATTGATTGTTCAATGTTTACAACCTCTTCCTATTATTATTTTTTAAATCTATCTCTAGTCTAGATTTACTGAACAATTCCTTTGTAAATGTTGACATTTCTCTTTTTATCTGAGAACACTTCTGATCTGATTTCCTCTGTAGTCTCATGAATTTGTTTGTTTAATTTGGTTGCTATCATTTCAGAAATTTCAGGTGTGTGCCTTCCAATTTATTTTATATCAATATCTCATGGACTTGGTCTGGGTGGGTTTGAGGTCTGAGATTGCATTTTGTTTTTTTGTCATGTCATTTTCTATTTCAAAAATTTTTTATTTTGTTTTCTGTGATGATCCTTTTGGGTTTTTGTAGTACATAGCTATATTTTTTGATAAAGGCCTCTATAGGAAATGTCTGTTCTTCATGGATGTCTTCTGTGTGTGGGAGATTCTTGGTTTGTGTCTGTTACAAGATCTTACCTTAGCCAGGCGTGGTGGCACATACCTGTAATCCCAGCACTCAGGGGGCTGAGGCAGATGGATTGTTGCAAGTTCAAGACCAGCCTGGGCTACAAAGTGAGTTCAAGGGCAGCTCAAACTGCATAGCAAGACCCTGTCTTAAAAAAAAAAATCCTACCTTCCCAATTAGTTAACAGTGGGTTGTTGGCTCAGTCACTGGTCCTTTGTTATAGGGCTGTGGTGAGGTTACTACCCTCGAGTTCTCCAGTATCATTACAGAAGGAAGAACAACTGATTACAACAGATATGACATCCTAGGTAAAGTAGTAAAATTAGCAATAACAATAGCATCAAGCACAATTTAGAAACTGACACACTGTGATAACTATTGATTTTGTACTTTAGACCATAGAAGGACAGTCTGCAGTTATATAACAGAACCAGTTGTATATGAGGCATTTGTATGCAAAGTGTTTCCCCTTAGTAGAGTGGTTTTACCCTGTGCTGGGGAAATTTAGGGAGGATAGTGTATAAAACAAAGATAACTGGAAAGGCAGTAAAAATAAGGCTGGTGGACAAAAGATGATTGTGCAAGGTTTGGAAAACTAGATGAAGAGATAGAAAAAGAAGAATGAAGGAGTATTTGAGGGATTATCTGAATTTGGTCTCTGGATTTGGGGGATGGGATTAGTTTTCTGCAGTTGAATTTCTTGTTAAACATTTAAGAAAGAGAAAAGAGAGAAAGGAACAAAGCAAGAAAGTAAGAGATAGAAAGAAAGAAAGGAAGAAAGAAAGAAAGATGAAGAAGAAAGGGATGAGAAAAATTACTGAGAGAAAAGGGCTAGTTACCAAGTCCTGGATTTGATTGGAGTTGATTGCTGGTCCTGCAGAGACCTTACCCCTTGGCTTGTATTGTTATTGTTACCTCAGACTTTTCACACTGCTAGTCTTGCTTGTCTGTCCTGTGTGTGTTAGTTGGGACCTACTGTGTTGCTGGCATTCCTTCTGGTCTCTGGACCTTCCCAAGCAGTTCACCTCAGTGGTGGCAGTAGCAAGGGGAGGGGCCACCCTCCTCCGGTGCCGTTCACCTGGGTTCCTGCTGTGGTAGAGAGGTGATGAGAGGGGTCTCTCTCCTTCGGCATGGCTCAACTGGGTTCTTGCAGTGGTGAAGGTCCAGAGACCAGAAGGAATGCCAGCAACATAGTCTTGCAAATTTATTTTCAGATCTGTAAGTATAGCTCAACATCATCATTTTTAATACTTAGTAATAAAGCTTTTGTATTTTATTGACATTCTATGATTTAACGAATCCTTTATAGTTTGGTTAGTTACAATGTTTAGCTACAATAAATAGTTCTCTGGAAATATCTTTTTGTGTGTAACTATTATTATCATCAGCATCATATGATTATGACTTTTGTGTAAATCCTGTAAGTGGAATTGTTTGTTTTTATAAATTACTTTTTACTTTTCAAATTATGAGTTGTGCAAACACCTTTTAGAAGTTACAGATATATTAACAGAATACCAGGACGAGTAATAACTGTGCTTTTGACTTGCTATGTTTTTCGTAAAACCTTCTCTAGAGCAGTGGTCTTTGTAACTTTTTGGCTTCAGCAGCCCCTCTCATGGTTCTTCTGTGCTACAGAATGATTCAGAAAGTCAGCTTCTAATTTCCCACTTATCGTGGCCCAGTAATTAGAACTCTTAGACAATGTGCAGTTGATTTAATAAAAACTTTTGAATTCTGTTTCAATGCCTTGCTCATTCACCTTTTGTGCACAATACCTACATTGTGTTTTTCAGGTGTATCTCAATTTTTTTTGTGGAGTTCCAGACATACTTTGGTCAGGATTATGCACAAACTGCATGGATTCATGCCATTGTAGATTGTATGACCATGCTCTGTGGTGAGTATTACAAAGATAGATGATTATTGACTACTTTTGAACTGTACATGACCATGACCTTCATCAAGGTCAAATAACTTTTATTCTCATTTTTTCTAAGTGAAAGTCCTGTATTAAAAATTGGGTAAGACTATATGAAAAGAAAGGATTGATTTATGTAAAAATATAAATGTATATAAAAAGAAAACAGCCAAACTTAACCAGCCTTAGTATTAATAGTCTTGTCTAATTCCAGATGAAAGAGTTCATTAATACACTGAAAAGGACATGTACCATTTGGTTTTTCCACACAGAGGTAGAACTTGTCTTGATTTGGGGAGCCATAGTATATGCCTGGTTCTGTCTTCCAAATTCTAAAGCTTCCTCATCCTCCAGTTACATAAACAAAAATTTGATAGCACCAGGTACCCCTTCTATAGGCTCTCTTTAAATGCCAACAGCATCATATCGCATCTCTAGTCTTAGATTCCCAGAGGGTTCAAAATTTGGCTCCTGGAGCCAAATTTTACCTCTACAAGCATAAATACTTGGAGAAGCATTGGGGGAGAATAAAATTGTGTAATCAAGAGCTAAACATATTCACTGTGGCTATAATTTCATCTAAGATATCTCAAAGTTGCTGTTTAGGGGACAGAAACCAGTGCTGCATCTATGTAGTAGAAGATGACAGACTCTGAGTTTTATTTTTTTTATAAATTTCAAAGCAAAATAATTAAATTGATGCCTTAGAGCTTATAAGGCTGGATTATATTGGAACAATCTATTTGCAGCATAGACTCACATAATCCTGTCATGTAGAGGGGCCTAAAGTATTTAGAAAAACTTTTATCTCGTCTTACTTGCAAAGCGAAATACTGTATTATTCAGTAACTTATAATACCTTCATCTGATTAAATGTTATTGATAAGGGGGTTCTGGTAACATCGTATCCAGGTTTTTGGTACTCCCCAAAATTCAGTAGGACGCTAAGTGAAGATGTCTTGAACCTGATAAGGGCTGATACTGGATCTATTACTGTGCTGGGATTATAAGAGGAAATATAGTTGGGGTTTGACAAAAGTCATGGCTTAGTGGGGTACCTGACTCAGCCAACCCCTTGGGAAGAGGAGTTTTCAACCATACAAAGCTTTTAGAGGAAGTGTCTTGATATTCAAAGGTCACTATGGGGGTCAAAACTGTAACGCAAATGAGGCTGGATGCAGCCCAGAGTCATGTGCTTTTGGGTTGGTGCATGCCTGAGGCCCTTGAGGGTAACAAGGTGACCTTTATATATTGGTTTTCTGATATTTTGACATAATTATTTTTGCTTTGTCTGCTTTGATTCTTGTCCCATGGCTTTCTGTTGTTTACTTGTCCTTGATTTACCTCTTATCTTAATTCCTTTCTGTGTACTGACTCATTTGTTTTTAGAAAAAATATACATACTCAGTAATAAGTTGAATTGTGTTGAAATGCATTTCTTTGGTTGGGAGAAATTAGGAATTCTAGTACTGAAATCTGATTCCTGAGAAGGCTAAGTTATTTCTTTCAGCTGATAAGAAGGTCTGGAAGGATCGAACAAATGGGGTTTTGTAGCCCATTTTGGCTTTTATTTCTTCAACCACCAGTTGATTTTGAGAGTCATGTTATTAGTCACAGTGCCTGTGTCATTATGCCAATAGAATGTGTTAATCTTTCTCAGAGGATACTGGTGACTCATTTCCCTCCCTGTTATCTTCTGAGAAGGTTTGTAATCCCCCAAATGAGGTAAATGGCCTTAAGTGACCAGTATGGTCACAATTACTACATGAGACTTTGAGCAGGATCATTTTAGAGCAGTATAATAAAATTCTGTACAAGAATGTGACGCCTTTTATAACAAGTTACCACATACTGCTTCCCAGGTCAGGTAATATAAGAAAAATTAGAGTTTAGAATATGGGACAAGAAACTACAAAATCACATCTGCAACACTTAGTGTATAAAAATCTGTTATAGACAAAACAGAAGTGGAAGGTATTCATTGAATTGAGTGTAAATGTTTTCACTGAGTTTGGTATAAATCTTATTACTTTCTAGTATCCTCAAGAATTTGATAGGTCCTCAGGATGTTGTTTAAGATAGATATAGATATAGATACAGATGCAGATACAGATATAGAGATATATATATAGGCACAGGTACAAATGCAGATATGGATGCAGATACAGATACAGATATATCTCCACTATTTTAACTAGATAGGAGGCACTGAACTGATGACGGAGTTTATCATGTACATTGAATTGCTCCCCAACTTCAACCTAATCAATACAAAATGATTATATTATGCAGATACAAATATAAGCACAATTCTGACCTTGGTCATAGGAGTACTAGTGTCAGCATGATTTTTCTTTAGAAGAAAATTTACATGCCTCCTCCACCATTACAGCGCTTCTGCCATTGTCTGGAAGACCCAAGGAGTACAGGATGAACTAACTCCACATTCAGCATTAGGTGGCTTCAGCTATACTTTTTGGTGAACTTCAGCATGCCATATCTATTATTTTTGGCCTCTTACCATTTAAATAAATCTTTTATAAGCCCTAAGCTCAACACAATTTGGACACACTAGTAAACTGCAAACAATGAGTCAAAGAACATGTCGCCATGCATGCAAAACATTTTTCTTAGATTTTTTTGGGCTTTGACTTTTCATTCACAGGAATTTCTGAAGCCTGAAATCAGTGCCCAATAGTGGAATTTTTCTATGAGCTCTCCCTCTCTGCTGTTCACACAATGCCACTTGGTTTTCTACCAACTAACTGTTATCATCATTGTTAATGGCGTATGATCAGTACTACATCAAGCATCCCTGTGCAAGTGGCATGTGATTTTAAATAGTTTACTCACTGTTTCAAAGAGCATCCTACAATTCCAGAATTATGACTGTAACAGAATGAATAATATGTAAGTGAGAACACTTGAGTTCTAGTTCAGCTCTGCTTCTTACTGTCTGTGGCCAAATCACTTCTCTCTGGGCCTCAGTTTCAAAAGCAGTAAAATTGGAGGGATGGACCTGTTGCTTTAAAGGTTGGTCTCACTCTGCCAGTGTAACACATAGCCTTTGCACAGTGTCCTTAAGGCCTTTCTATTGACCCTATTTATTATTGTTTTTGAAGCTCCACTTGGGAGTGTTGTCAGTAACCATTTATCCTGTCAAGTGGGAATCATGCTGGGTGGCTTGCTCGCATCTACTGGTTTCATCCTGGGCTCATTTGCTACCAGCCTGAAGCATCTCTACCTCACACTGGGAGTTCTCACAGGTAAGGACACCATGTACCACCCGTATCACTGCACTTCGTTCAGGTATTGCCAAGCACATCAGTAGAGCAGTGAGTCATAAAATACTCGTTTTGTCACCTGCATAATTAGGCTGACCTAGTTTATATCCACTTACTGAGCAGTTAAACAGGATGGAAATGCTGCTGCACTACCCTAGTGAAAATGCATCACCACTTTAATTCAGTCATATGATAAAAGTAACTGCTGCCTTTCTCTTTGGCCTTAGGATAGGGCCAACAGTCTGCATTCTGAAGAAACGAGATAATAAATTTTCAGCCGTGGTCATTCTCCCAATATCTTTGCCAAGATATTAAAGTACTATCTCTGTTCAACCTGAGTTGCCCTTACTATACATAAATATCATTACCCAATAAGTCAGAGTTTTCCACTTAAAAAAAGAAAGCCTCTTGTGAATATTCTTATATTACACATTCCCTCATAGGAAATATCTATTTAGAGAATCATAATGAATCCCATGGAAAGAGAAGCAACATTGTGCATTCCATAAATCATACTGAAGGGGACTTCATAGGATTGAGATGGGGTTGGTTGTAGGACTGGGGTAGCAGTTGACTCCTCACTTAGAAGGACATGGACAGTTGTACCCACTCCTGTCTGGGTGCTGTGCCATAGGATAGCACAAATAAGGCCAATAAAAGATCCAGTTTTGTAATAAAGCTGTAAATCTGGCACATCAGCCAAAAATGGTACATCTACTCCTACTAATTCAAAGGGCCTGGTAGCTGAGATGACCAGCAGTGACAGTTTATCCAGTACTATTCTGGTTTTAACCCACATCCAGAACTACAAGCAACTCTAGATTGCTGACCATCCTGCACTAAAGATAGAAGTAAGACCTGACAGCGGTCCTCCTTTTCTTGCTCTAAATGCCCTGAGACCCTTCAGACTTTCTTAACTTAAAAAGCATTAAAAGTGAAAATCCTTTGAAAGTTTCTAGTCTGTCAACATTTTCCTCCTGATCTCAACAGATAATGTCATTGCTGTGATCTTGCATTCAATTGGGATGTTTTCAAACTTGATGAAATTATTCTGGAACTTTCAAGAAGTCACATGTTATTTTAATCCAAATTCCTGAACGGTACAGATTTTCAGTGTTGTGTCTTCACAGGCAGTGAAGAATTGAGGCAATTATTTGGATAATTTACATTACAAAAAGTGAAAGAAGGAGGGAGGATTAAGTTTCTTGTACAGATTTTCTAATAAATTTAGTTTGGTTTGCATAATGATTTTTATGTTCTTTAATTTTATTTAAGAAGTCATATTTCCTTAAGGGTATTCTTCCTAAGAAGAAAATTATATCTATTCTGTATTTTTCTTGTGGTGTGTTAGTGGTGACGGAGACTGTGTTTCAGCTTGGTGTACACAACAACTTTAAGAGGTTTTCAATGAGGCTGGGTTCTCTTTAATCCAAATCTTCAGAGATCGTTCCTTCCCTTGGCTGCTCATGATGTACCAGCACTCACAAAGTTCTCTTTCCCCCAGGTCTCGGATTTGCACTTTGTTATTCTCCAGCCATTGCCATGGTTGGCAAATATTTCAGCAGGCGAAAAGCCCTTGCTTATGGGATCGCCATGTCAGGGAGTGGCATTGGCACCTTCATCCTGGCTCCTGTGGTTCAACTCCTGATTGAAGAGTTTTCCTGGCAGGGAGCATTGCTCATTCTTGGGGGCTTCGTTTTGAATCTCTGTGTTTGTGGTGCCTTGATGCGGCCTATTACTCTTAAAGAAGACCATTCAAGTCCAGAGCAGAACTGTGTCTGTCCAACTCAGAAAGAAGACTGTAAGCGGGCATCTCCCTATTCACCTTTGACCAAAGAATGGGCAAAGACCTGCCTTTGTTGCTCTTTGCAGCAGGAATATAATTTTTTACTCATGCCGGACTTTGTTGTGTTCGCCATCTCTGTTCTACTTATGGCTTATGGCTGTAGTCCTCTCTTTGTGTACTTGGTGCCTTATGCTTTAAGTGTCGGAGTGAGTCACCAGCAAGCTGCTTTTCTGATGTCTATACTCGGAGTGATTGACATTATTGGCAATATCACATTTGGATGGCTAACTGACAGAAGGTAAAATCCATGAAAACACAGTCGGTTCTCCAGGGGAGTTTTTAAGTCTGGAGCTCTCCCCATTCTGTTGGTATGTGGAATACCCACATCTGAAGGAGAGTAAGAAGCTTCAGTATCTGAAGGCAATCCCCTTGCAGTTTCTTCTAAGTCAGGGCTGAGCAAAGCTTTTTCTGTAAAGAGAAAGATAGTGAACATTTTTGGCTTTGTGGGCCATATTATCTTTGTCACAACCACCCAATAATGCTATAGCACAAAAGCAGCCATAAGCACTATATTAACAGATGAGTATAGTTGTGGTCTGATGAGACTTTCTGCCCACTAAAATCTGAATTTCTCTTATGACTTCTATGACACAATATGTTGTTCTTTTGATTTTTTCCCATTTTAAAATAGGAAAAACATTATTAGTTTACAGGTAGAGCAAAAACAGGTGGTAGGTTGAACTTGACCATGATTTTCCTACTCTTATCTTGATGGTGTGGGATGGTAAGACTGTCTAAATTGCAGAAGCTAGTCAGGTATACTGGCCCATTCCTGCAATACCAATTATGCAGGAGGTTGAGGAAGTAGGACCACAGGCTTGAGGCCTGCTTAGGCAACTTAACAAGAACTTGTATTAAAATAAAAGAAAATTCAAAGGTCTGGGGATGTAGTTAATTGATATTGCACTTTTTTAGCATTTGTGAGGATCTGGGAAATAAATTTTGAGCATCTTAAATTGCAGATGCCAAGGATAACTACAAGGTCTAGTGATAGATTTAATTCTATCCTAAGTCAAGTCATTCCTCAAACAAGACAGCTTCTGACTGTGTCTTGTGGTTTTAGTTTCTTTTAACTACTCCAGAGATTGGCTGACAGGGAAAGAAGAGTAGAATTCAGCTCATGTAAAGAGCTGATGTACAGTAATGACATTATCCATAGTCACATATGTGTATTTATATTTGACAGTGAAACAGTAAATATTTTCATTATATTGTGGGCTTAGAAACCAAAGTAACAGAAAATCTACTAGGTAGTTTCTCCAGCAAATGCTCATCTGTTTGTGTTGGAAAGCACAAGCTACTCTTACTCTCCTAAATGAACTCTTCATACTTGAGTTGTGGTCTGGGATGGCTATTATCACGTGTCTTCTCACACATTGTGTCTTTGGTAATTAATCAAGATCCAGTTGATTGTCTCTAGTGTAGAGAATATAATATTGAGGATTAATTCAACTGTTTTTTGAGGTGCTAGAGATAAAACCCACGACCTCACATATGCTAAGCATGTGCTTGATCACTCAGCTACATCCTTAAGCCTTCCATAAGTTTAATAAGGAAGAAAGGAAGGAGAAATCTGTCTGCATAATCAAGTACCTCAGTATATGCAATATTATTTGCCTGTCAAACCTCATACCATTTTGTGAGGCTCAAACGAGGCTATGGGTAGAAAGATGTTAATAAACTACTAGAACAGATATGCAAAGTCATTGAAATAATTGGTATCATGGAGGGGTTTAGAGATACAGAGGGAAAATGCAATGAAGAAGTATTGATGTAACACTTCGTCCTAATACAAGACCATCATCATCCCCAGGGATTCACTTTAATGTCTTTGTATTTCATTTTCCTCTTTGTATAACCACTTGTAGTATTGAGCATCTGTCACATACTGGATATCAATGAATAGTATATTTGAAAACATCTGATCTGGAAGACAGTAGTTAGAAAATATTAGTGTCTTGACACTCTATATATTATCTCACAACTATCTTAAGGGTAACTTCTCATTTTATAGTGGGTTTCAAGTTGCAGTTAGATTTTAGTGCATATATATTTTTTCTCTGTACTTCCTAGAAAGATAAATTCTTGCATTTGCATTTACCAAAAGAAGGATGGGAAAACAGCATAGATAGTATACGAAGAAGTAATCTTAATAAATAACTCCAGTGCTTACTGCTGCATGGCCCTGGTTTTAAAACTCCTTTATAGAATTTGTGCAGCCTGTACTCATTCTTGTTCTTCAAATCCACAGGTGTCTGAAGAGTTACCGGTATATTTGCTACCTCTTTGCCGTGGGACTAGATGGGCTCTGCTATCTCTGCCTCCCAATGCTTCAGAGTCTGCCCCTGCTTGTGCCTTTCTCTTGTACCTTTGGCTACTTTGATGGAGCCTATGTGACTTTGATTCCAGTAGTGACTGCAGAAATAGTGGGGACCACCTCCTTGTCATCAGCACTTGGTGTGGTATACTTCCTTCATGCAGTGCCATACCTGGTGAGCCCACCCATTGCAGGTAAGTTTTTTTTTTTTGGTACCAGGGATTGAACTCACAACCTCACACTTGCCAGGCAGGTGCTTACACCACTGAGCTACAACCCCAGCGCTTGTCTTCTTGAGACAGGGCCTTGCTATGCTGTTCAGGCTGGCCTTGAGCTCACTTTGTAGCCCAGG
>RJWT010051659.1:0-10675 GCA_004365215.1 Cuniculus paca
TGACATGAGGGAAACTAAAGAAAGACTTTCAAAGCTTGAAGACAGGGTTGCAGCCTATGATCGTGAAAGGAAAGATCTCTTAAAAATAACAAGGTCTCAGGAAGTAACAATTCAACAGCTGGTGGACAACTCAAAGATGCATAATTTAAGAATTAAAAATGTGAGTGAAGAAGCAGGTGTCAAGACAAATGACATCAGGCCCTTATTTACAGATATAATTCACGAAAACTTCCCAAGCATAAGAAAAGAATATGACATTCAAATAAGTGAGGCATATAGAACTCCAGCTAGCTATAACCAAAACAAATCTATACCCAGACATATAATAATCAAGATCCCAGAAATTCAACTCAAGAACAGAATATTAAAAGTTGTTAGAGAAAAGAAACAGATCACCTATAAAGGAAAACCCATAGAAGTTCTTTATATATTCAACACTCTGGATCCTACTTATCTGTAGTATATCTATATAACATACATATACTTTGTCTTGTGATTTGTCCTGACTAGGTAATTCCATCTGGTAAATACACTTTATTTTTAATATATTGAATTAGTCAAATTTAAAATATACTGTTTACATTTGACTTATTGAGAAAATTCAGGATAATCTCTCCATCTCCAGATCTCCTTAATTTAATCACATCTGCAAAGTCCTTTTTACCATGAAAGGTAATATCTTCACGGGTTCTGGGGAATAGAACATGGACATTTTTTAGTGGAGTGGTGGAAATCATATCCTGCATACTGCATGTGGTCCTTAGCTAAGGGATTCCAGGAGTGTGAGAGAGAACGACTTATCTTCTAGGTCAAATTCTCCACCACCTCCCGCATCTCCAGAGTGATACTTACATCGCTGAAGTTTAGGATAGGAAGGGAGCAAGTCATGGATCAAATGTCACAGAATCACACTGCTCCTACTGAGGTTTGGCAAATCTTATAGAAAAAAAAAAGATTCATTACTTGGTGTATGACCTATGAGACAACTTCTAGAGATGTTAAATGGTGAGTTTTTTAAAAATTATTTTCTCTACTTTCACTGGAAAGAAATTCTTAAAATCCCCTCATGCTGCCATTCCGAAAGTGGAATCTCTCAAACATGTTCTTGAACTTAGTTTTATTGAGTAATAGACTGATGATGATTGTCTATTATTTTCTATGAGCATTTTAAAGATAGTCCCTGTGGGACTGGGGAAGTAGATCAGCGGTAGAGCGCTTGCGTAGTGTACTTCCGGCCATGGTTTCAACTCCCAGTACCACAAAAAAAAAAAAAAAAAAAAAAAAAAAAAAGATATTCCCTGTGTCTTCTCTTCCATTATTGCTTTTCAAAAGTTCAATCCTGGTTTAATTGTTTGAAAATCAACTGTATGTAGTTTATGAGGTCTTTTTTTTTCTTGTCCAGTATGTTCATGGCCTTGGGTTTGATCCCCAATGTCATCATCAACAGTAAAACAAAACATGTTCCTCTTGTCTTTTCTTCATACTTTTCAGAAGTTCAAACCAGTTCTAATGTTTCATAGATCATCTGTCTTTACACGTTATGGGATTTTCTTCTTCCTAGGTGTTGTGTGCTCTCTGCTATAATGATTTTAGCTTTGTTTTCTTTGTACTTACTCTGCTGGTGATTTATCAAATTTCCCAAACATACTTGGTGCATTTTTTAAAATATGGAAAGTTCTTAGCATATGTATATCTTCTCAATGTTGTTTTCTTCAATCTTTCTACTTTCTTCTTTTGTAACTTCAGTGAGACATTTGTTAGTTTTTCTTAGCGTATCGCCAACCCAATTTTTCCCTTTCATCATTCCTTAATATTTCCTGTACATTTTCCATGTTTTCATTATGGGTAATTTTTCAGATCTAACTTCAAGTTAAATAATTAACTCTTCAGTTAGAAGATTTTAACTTCTAAAAACTTTTCATTCTATTACTTATATCTCACTTCTAGAAGTTCCACTTCACCATCTAACCCTGCCTGGTCATATTTTCTTGTCATATTTTTAAGTTAGGATTTTCTTCTGGGTCTGTGAATCAGATCTTCAGTCTTTATGGGTCAATTTCTCAGTTACGGTGGCTTGTTTTCTCACTTTTTTATCTTACCTATGTGATCATTAAGACATTCCTGATGGATATATTTTGCCATTGGTTTTCATGGGAGTCCACCAGAGATTAGTGCTTACTCCTGACAGTTACTTGAGAGAACTAACTCAGAAATTACTGCTGATACTTGGTTTCATGTTCACACAGGTAGGATGAATTTGAATCCAAGTTCATATGAGGACTTGATGGTAGGTACCAACTCTTGAGGGAAATGATTTTTCTCTCTACCCAGAGCCAAAGCTGAGACACACCTCCTCTTTTGCAACACTGATTGCATTATTTTTCTTTCCTGTACATTACTTCCTTGAGGGAATATCCTCTTGGGGTTTTAATGTTATATAAAAATCTCTATTCTTACTCCTACTCTGAGCATTCTCAACCCTTTTTTCCATTGTCTTCATTTGTTACAAGTGCGGCTATCAAAAATGAACAAACACACACAAAAAAACTTACAGGTTATCAGAGAAGTTGCAGTACTTACCACTCCCTTATCTCTTTGGGTCTGCACTCTGACTTTGGGCTTAGCATCTGAAGGGTTTCCTTCTTTTCTTGCAGTATCAGCAATGTTGTTTAAATATTTCAACTTCATAATTATATTGAGCATAGTTTTTTTTCTCCTTCCTTCCTTCCTTTTCTTTCTTTTGAAAGATTTTTCTCTGTACACTATCCAGTGTTTTATACTTCTGAAAATAGACATCCCCATAATGGTCTTTGCCCCAATTTTCTACCTGGAAAACCCTCCCCATCTTCAAATCCATAATGAGAAGTCACCTCTGCTGGGGGATATTCATCCTCCCACTGCCCCCAAAAGCAAAATAAATATTCATTCTCTGTGTTCTTACACAATTAGAACATATCTTTAATGAAGATCTTCTGAATTTTTTTAGTACAGCTGTTTATTTATCCATTTCCCTCTACTATTCTGCAAGATCCTGGCAGAATATTCTAATTATCGTTATATGTTTTGTACAGTATTTAACACAGTGCCTAACACAAAATAAATACTTACATAGGTATTTATCTGAGTTTAAATAAAGAAATGAAATCAAACATCGTCTGATAAATGAAATCTAAACTTCTTAGAATTTCCTTTAGGTACCTCCACATCCTAACTGCCACCTACACTTCTGGCCTTATCAATTAAGTGATGCATTTTTAATTAACATATGTGTGAGCTAACTCATTTTTCATACCTTTATTTGTTATCCAAGTCTTCTTTAGTGCCTACTAATGTATGACACACCATGCTAAATAACAGGAATATTTCCATGAACAAAAAAAAAATTGCGATGCTGGTCTTCATGGAGTATATATTCTAGAAAAGGGAAGCAAATGTTAACACATAATTTTATTGTTGATTGTTCAATTACAATTGTTAAGTATTATGAAGAAGAGAAGAAGCCCTATGAGATACTCAACAGACTGTTGTGTGTGGGTGGGAAGAATGTCTTAGCAAATAGAAGTTATAGGAAGACTAAGATAAGAAAGTATGAGAATTCACCCACTCCTGCCTTCTGCAGTAACAGCACTGGGACAATCGTAGCTCCCTGGTCAGTCCCACAGTGACACCTAGAATCCACTGTTTCTTCTGTTTGATTTGTCTTTATCACTTACTTATTCCCATCATATCTATCTGTCAAAATGTCAAGGCCCTGCTTCTTTCCCTAAGGTTTCATCCATGGAGTCTCCCTTGATTTGGAATTTATTTTGCATCTTCTTCAGGAAATTCATCTCACAATTCAATTGTCTCTCCTTTTTAGCTATGTGAGGGCAAGGAATATATTTTATTCACCTGGAATAGATAAGCTTCTGCCATGTAGAATCTCAGTTTGGCCACAGTTTACTTACATGGCAAAGTTACAAGCAGATTGTGCCAGACAAAAAACTGCAATGATGTCAGAGGAAAACTTGAAACTGGTTTACCAAGAAAAGAGTTTTGAAAAATCAGCGATGCCAAACCACAAGCTCACAGGGATTTGGACAAGTAGCCAAGACCCAATACCTTTCCAAGCTTCCTTAGCACTATCAACCCATTCTTTTGGCATGAAATAAAATTTCCAGAACTACTCAACTTGCTTTGACCATATTGGATAATACCACTGTCCAGATCTGTGAGCAGAGAGCCAGTGTAACATGGTTAATTCCTTTTCTTATCTTTCTGTAAAGAATGGATTTCGGGGAATAAATCCCCCAAACCATGGTAAGTTACACAACAAAGTGTCAGGGGTAGGAGGACACTCAGGTGAGCTCAGAGCAAAAGTTAAAAAGAAGATCCACATATCATATTTTTTGATGTTTCTGAATATTTAAAATTTATAAGTTCACATATTATTAAATGAAGTATTTCTCACTCCCAACCTTAATAAATATAACTTGAGAGTGACATAAAAGAACAGGCTACAAAGGGAGTTCTCCAGCATCATGCAACATGGTTACACTGGGAGAATCAGCCCTTATCAATACCTAGTAACTCTCTCCCTTCTCTTCCTACTCCTGGTTTTATCCTGTACCAAGAGTACAGTATCTTGCACATAAACTCATATGTAGTTATCCCAGCCCACACACCCACACTCCATCATACCTCTCAGAATTTGGTACATGTTAGTCACTTCTCCCAGAGATACAATACATCCCCAGGAAAATAGGCCCAAGGAAAAGCTTGCTGCAGTCCCCTGAAGTAGGTTCAAGACCATTTCAGCAGAGAATCATAGTGTGTAGAATCATGACCTTGAAGGAGGATACTGGATCCCGATGAGTCCCATCCTCAGGTTCCATAGATCCTTCACGTTACAGAGAGTGAAAGCCATAGAAAGACAAAAGTGGAGCCTTCTAAACCAAAGGTCCTAGTCAGGAGCCCTTCTTGTTTGAATTTAAGGGCAGCATCATGCAAAGGTAACAAGGAGGAATGCAGCTTTGAATACTTCAAGGCAGTAAAGCCAACCCTGACATATTTTAAAATATCTGAAGATATTACAGGTGGGGTAGCTGTGTTGTCTGCATGCCTCTGTGCTGGTGAACAAAAATCATCTCTCCTTTTCATAAAGTTCTAATTTCAGGCAATATTTTATGCCAGTGGGGATCAGAATGGAGCAATACTGTCTGCTAGAAATTGTCTCATTGGGTTGTTTTTAATAACATGAATAGTGCTGTTCACTCCATTTGAAGATGTTTGATGATTTTTTTGTTGCCTACAGGATGAAATCCAAAATCATTAGAAATACTTTGAAATTTTAACAATCTTGTTCAAACTATCCTCCATAGTGTTGTTTATTTCTTACTTTTATCATATTTATTTAGTATAACTGACAAAATCATATACATTTAAGGTGTATAATATGGTGCTTTAAGATATACACATGTTGTAAGATGTTTTCTAAATGAAATCTGCATATTGCCTCACATACATATAGCAATTCTATTTTTTGTTTTAGCAATTCTTACTTCCACTTAGAAGAATTTAAGAATAGACAAGTCAAAAAATACTCTTCAACAAAAAGAAAAACATGCCCAGTGTCTCGCTCCCAGAGACAGGTTACAACAGTTACTATCAATCTAAATGATTTCTTGATCACTATACAAAAATGAATTTTTAGAATAAAAAATCAGCAATGCCATATATACAATTTTGTAAGCTGTATTTTACTTAGTGGAGTGTAGAGGATGCCTTTTCACCTCAAAATATTCACTTCAGCATCATGATCTCTTAATGATATAATTAGTAACTCTTTTCACCTCTCCACTTTTCATCTTCCTTCCATTCTCCCCCTTCCTCTCCTTTATTTCCTTCCTCTTGTCTAATAATAGTCTGTCTTCTGCTTTCATGTCATCTTTTTTAGATTTTACATATTTGGGAAAATATGCCATAGTTGTCCTTCTGAGTTTGGCATATTTAGCTTAACATAGTGGTCTCCGGTTCCATCCATTTTCCTACAAATAACAATTTCCTTCTTCCTTAAGGCTGAATAATACTCCATTGTGTATATTACCACATTTTCTTTATCCATTCATCTGTTGATAGGCACCTAGGCTGATTCTATATCTTGGCTATTTTGAATTGTGCCACAATAAACATTGATATTCAGGGATCCCTGAGGTATGCTGACTTTAGTTCCTTTGGCTGTATACCAAGGAGTCATACAGCTGGGTCAATGTGATAATTTTATTTCTTTTTCTTTTTTCTTTCTTTTTTTGAGGAAGCATCAAACTGACTTCCATAGGGACTACACTAATTTACATTCCCACCAGGACTATATTAGGGTTCCTTTTCCCCTGCATCCTCCTTTTTTTCTTTTATTATTGATGATAATTCTGACTGGTATTGACAAAAATCTCAATGTAGTTTTGATTTGCATTTTCCTAATGGTTAAAGATGTTGAACATTTTTTGTATACTTATTGGTCATTTGGACATTTTCTTTTGAAAGTGTCTTTTAAATTCATTTTCCCATTTATTGATTGGGCTATTTGATTTTTTGATGTTTCTTGTATTCTTTGTACATTTTAGATATTAATCTTCTACAATAACTGACAAAGGCATTCTCCTAGTGTGTAGATTGTCTCTTCATTCTGTTGCTTATTTCCTTCACTGTGCAGAAACTTTAAAATTCGATGTAGTCATATTTATTGACTCTTGCTATTATTTCCTGTGTTATTTGGGCCTATACAGCAAGTCATTTCCCGTGCCTCTGGCTTCAAGTGTTTCTTCTGTTTTCTTCTAGTAGTTTCGAAGTTTCAGATCTTATACATAGCTCCTTAATGCACTTTGAATTGTAGAGAGTGAAAGATAGGAGTATGGTTTCAATCTTCTACATATGAATATCCAATTTTCTCAGCACTATTTGTTAAATAGTTGTTGTTATCTTTCTTCCAACTTATATTTTTGGCTATTTTGTCAAGCATCAGATGGCTATAGGTGCATGAGTTTCTTTCTCTGTCTTTTATTTCATTGATCTATGTGTCTATTTTTTGTGCCAGTTCCATGCTGTTTTTGTTACTATGGCTTTGTAGTATAATTTGAAATGTTATATTGTGGTGCATCAAGTCTTGCTCTTTTTGGTTAGGAGAGATTGGCTATTCTGAGTCTTTTGTGTTTCTGTATGAAGTTTTGGATTGGTTTTGCTAGTTCTGTGAAGAATGCTATCAAAACTTTGAAGGGGATTGCATTAACTCTGTGCTTTTGATGATATGGTCATTGAAATGATATTATTTCTGCTGATCCATGAACATGGAAGTCGTTCCATCCTCTATTGTTTTCTTCAATTTTCTATAATTTTTGTTGCAGAGGTCTTCCACCTGCTTGGTTAGGTCGATTCTCTAAGTATATCATTTATTTAGTTTTGGAGCCACTGTGAGTGCAATTGTTTTCCTGATTTCTTTCTCAGCTAGTTCATTATTGGTGTACAGAAAAACTAGTGATTAGAAGTCAACATCAACATTTTAAAAATGTTGATTTCGTAACCTCTCTTCTGTAATTTTATGTGATAGAACTCACGATATTCTCAATCCCTTATTGACCAAAATAAATCATTTGCAAGTAAATTTTTTACAATTATCCATGAAATTTCTAATTTTAAAATCCAGAGGTCTTTCTCAACATATCAAAAAATGACAAGTTCTTTGATCTGGAAATTCCATTTTTATATATTTATCCTAAGAAAATAATTAGGAATATGGATAAAGATTTCAAGCCAAGTGTGGTGGTACACACCTGTCATCCCAGGACTCAGGCGGCTGAGGTGGGAGGATCACTGCAAATTGAAGGCCACCCTGGGCTACACAATGAGACCATGTCTCAAAAAAAAAAAGTACAGATTTCACTACTGGGAAGTTATTACAGTATTGTTTAAAATACCTTTGCTGACCTTATTGGCCTTTCTTATGCCATTTATTTTTCCTATAATATAAATCACTGTCTGAAGAATGCTATTTGATAAGAAAACTTGGCCAAAGAACAGTATGATTCATCATTCTCATTTCTGTGTTCTCATAGTGCTTTGCTGTTATCTCCATTTTTGTACTCACCATGGAAGTAGCCAGGTGTTTTGTCTTTTTTGTCCCTGCCCCCTGGATTTGAGCTCCTCTGGGAATAGGCCTCTTATGCATCCTTCTCACAATCTTGTGATCTTCCTTTCTGTTTTACAAGAAGAACAGAAGCATTTGGAAGTACAGGTGTTCCCATCACCTACATCACTTGCAACTGAACCCACATTCTCGGCCTTCCGTCTTGCTCTTCATTGTTATAGAAGACTAAGCACTCCATTTGTTCTTTAATTTCCACCCTCACTACTGAAAGACTTCACTTGGCAATTCTTGCTTTTCTCTTCCAAATTACCAAATTTACCCTCTTTACTAGACATTACCACCAGTTTTAAACATTATGCATTTTTGTCTTTAAAAAAAATCTTCCTAAAGTGTCAGGGGTCTAGCTCAGTGGCCTAAGCGCCTGCCTGGCAAGCACAAGGTCATGAGTTCAATCCCCGGTGCAGCAAAAAAAAAAAAAAATCTTCCTGTACCTACATCCCTCTTCAGTCACTAACACATGCTCTTCTTTAAAACAAACTTTATCCTGTTTCTAATTCTTCCTGTCCTCTTTTGAAAGCTTTTTGACAATATAATTGGAAATCTATTTCTGGGCTTTCTAGTTTGTTTCATTGGTCTGTTTGTTGATTCTTGTTATAACTTGAAATGTATTTCCCCAAAGAAAATATGACATCCTATCCTTAATCCCCCAGCACCTCAAAATGTGACCTTATTTGGAAAATAGGGTCATTGCAGATATAAGATGAGGTCATCCTGGAATAGGGTGGTCCCCTAATCCAAAACAACTGGTATTCTTATAAAAATATGGCATGTAGGAACAGAGGCACCTAAGAAAACACCTATGTGATGACAAAGGCAGGATTAGAGTGGTAGGTCTACAAGCCAAAGAACCAAAACCAAAGAGCTACCAGAAGCATCTTGGAAAAGACAAGGATGAATTTCCCTTTTAGATCCATTAGAGGTAGCATAGTCCTTCTGACACCTTCATTTAGATTTCCAGCCTCCAGAACTGCAGCACAATAAATTTCTGTTCTTCTAAACCAACCATGTTGCCATACTTTGTTATATAGCCCTAAAAATCAAATATATCCCTTATACATACATATGCCAGTCTTAATTACTGTAATTTTACAGTGAATTTTCAACTTCATGTATGTCCTGCAATAATTGTTTTGAACATTCTACATTATTTGCATTTCCATATATATGTTTAAAATTACCTTGTCAACTTATTTTTTGAAAAGACCATTGAGATTGTGATTAGGATTACTTTGAAACTACAGATTAATTTGGGGAAGAATGAATCTTAATAACATTGAGTAGTACAAAACAAAACAAAACAAAACAAAAAAATGTTAGGTATGCTGGTGCATGCCTGTAATCCCTGAACTGTGTAGGCTGAGGCAAAAGAATCACCATGAGTTTGAGACCACACAGTGAGTCCAAGGCCAACCTGAACTACCATATAGTGAGACCCTGGCTCAAAAAACCAAATGAAACAAAACAATGGCAATATACACATATATAAATATATGTATATATACATATTTTCCCAGTCAATAATACTACATATGAAATACAAGTGATTTTGTATATAAACCTTGTATCTTATGACTTCACCAAATTTACCTATTAGTTATAATGGTCATTTCATAGCTTTCTTTTTTTATTTTAAAGGAAATAAAACAAAACAAAACAGAATAAAGCAAATCAGAGCAGAACAATGCAAGTAATACAGGACTTCAAAAGAAGACAACAGGAAATCAACAATGGCTACCATAATATCTCTCATTTTCTTCAAACTAGCTGTCCATACCATCACATACAATAAAATCAAGCAAAACAAAACCAATCAAAACAGAAGAATGAAAGCATTACAGGACTTCAAAATAAGATAACAGGAAATCAACAATGGCTACCATAATGTCTCTTGTTTTCTTCAAAATATTGTCCATACCTTCATGTAATAAAATCAAACAAAACAAAACACACTAAAACCAATCAAAACAGAAGAATTAAAGCATTACAAACAAGATAATAGGAAATCAATGATGGCTACCGTAATGTCTCTTGTTTTCTTCAAAATAGCTGTCCATACTATCACACATAATAAAATAAAATAAAACATCCAGGGACTTAGCTCAGTGGTGTAAGTGCCTGCCTGGAAAGCACAAGGTCATGAGTTTGATCACCAGTGCCACAAAAAAAAAAATAATAATAATAAAATAAAATAAAACAAAACAGAATAAAACCAATCAAAACAAAATAATGAAAGCATTATAGGACTTCAAAACAAGATGATAGGAAATCAACAATGGCTACCATAATGTCTCATTTTCTTCAAAATAGCTGTCCATACCATAACACATAATAAAATCAGACAAAACAGAATAGAATAAAATCAATCAAAAAAAAGTATGAAAGCATTACAGGACTTCAAAACAAGATAATAGGAAATGAACAATGGCTACCATAATACATCCCATTATCTTCAAAACAGCTGCTCATAGCATCAGTAAAATCTAACAAAACAAGACA
>RJWT010051660.1:0-10669 GCA_004365215.1 Cuniculus paca
TACATGATGAAACAGGAACACCACTCCCATCGACCTTGCAGCTGCTCTTTGACAGAAGGATGGAAGTTGGAGTGAGATATGAATAAGTATGTGTGTGTGGAGTGGAGAGGGTTTGTCCTCTCGGGAATAAGGATAGGAAGCAGATTAGGCAAGACCACTGTAGTGGGGTCTGAAAGTTGCTAGCACTCACCTGATTCAAGAAGAGGCCTTATAGGCATGGATCAGTTCCCTCGAATACTTATTTTCTCATAGTCATTTGAGAGAATAAGATGACCTCATTTCATTATTCTTAAAGATTACTTTGGGAATCCCCATTTGTTTATTCGTAGTGTTTCCTAGAAGTTGACCAACTCTCCTGGTCGCTTTCTCTGACTCTTAGCCTGTACAGGCTGACACTGGGAAATGTGTAACATTTACAGAATGACAAGATTTGTAACACGCAATCCCATAATTGCTTTTTTATGAGTCCCCTGTGTGTGTGTTGGGGGGAATGCTTGTTATAAATGCAGATTCCTGTGTCCCATTTCAGCTTTATTAAGGCTCAGAAATATTTATAGATATCTATAATAAGTACAGATCCTCTTTCAATAAGTATAAAAGCTTCATGCTGTCTTTTAACTTTTGGAATCTTCATATAAATTAGTCGTGGTGCCAGAATATTAAAACAGTTATGGTACTGAGTATGTTTCTTTTAATGACACCTTCTTCTATAAATTCCACAAATATTGCCCTGAACCCGGTGTGATAATTATCAATATATGTAAACCAGTTCTCTAAACGCTAAGAGTAGAACAATTCTTTCTCTTGCCTCTCAACAACTTGTGTGGTACCGAAACAAGATCACTCCACACAAACACTAGTGTTACCATATTCAGCCACTGGCAGGAGAAATATAAGGAACTGGACAAATTCTTCTTTATATTTCTCTTTGAAGCTGTTTGTGCCTTGTGAAATAGTTCACATTGTGACTTCCTTTGCTGCCTCTAGAAGAAGGGGCTTACCATGGTCATGATAACTGGAGAATGTCTTTTGAAACTTCCTCCCAAGGACAACTGCCATGACACCTTTGAAATAGTCTCCTTCACTTTATTTCCTCAGTGACCAAGGTGAAAAGGGGGATTTTATGGTCTGGATCCGGTTAAATAAAGTTCAAAGATATTTAGGGAGGTGTTTTCTTCCCTGGGAATGATTTTGGTAGGAACCTTGATGCATAGGAGAAAACCAAGGTCTCAACTTCAGAGTTCCCAAAGGAGTCTTCCAATGGCCTGTGAAACAAAGGGCACAATTGGAACTGTCTCTTAGTTTTCAGAGAAGCTGTATACGTGGTTATGGGATGACTCACTATTTGTGCTTGGATGGTTCCACTTTCATTGTGGACAGACTTTGCAGAGGGCCAGTTTGGCATGCAATTGGATGTTCATTCCACCCTGAAGCATTCTTTATGAGAAAACGTTTATTGAGTGGTTTGCCATTTTGTTTTTACAGCCACTCTTCAGGCTATGAAATAGTCATCTGTCCTCTTAATTTGTCTGAGAAAAGCAGTTTTCCTTTCTTATCTTCATGATTGCCAAGCAGCAGAAAGGGTAACTTAGTAAAGCTATGTAATATTTTTCCATCTGTCTATTCAGAGTCTGAGGAAGGATTAGATATGACCATTCATCAAATCTGAGATTTAGTAGTTTGTATTTTCCCCAAATTGGACATGTAAGATTGTTAGTTTGGTAGCACAATAGATAGATCATAGGCTGCTTCACTGAAGTGAATTAATCCAGTAAATATGTATTAAGTGCCTGATATGTACTGAGCACTGTGCTAATCTCTTTTAGGAGTTTGCAATCTTGCAGAAGAGACAAATAAATGTGATAGTATATGAAAGTATAAGGTGTTGAATTGCGTGATTAATTCTGAAGGAAAAAGAATGATAAGGGATCTTTCTGAGAGAAAGTCAAGTTAAGGGGAGAAAAGCATCTGAGACCAGGATTCTAGTACATGATGAGTTTGAGGGAATTGCCATAGTCCAGTCCTCCTTTAGCAGAACACAGGTATGCCTTAGTAGGATTTGCAGTTTGGAATGATGACATTTAGAGTGATATGCAGAGGCGGTAAACAAGGAAATAATGAGACCATTCAGTAGGTTATTTTACAAACTGAACAGTAATTGATCAGAAAAGAGTGAATGCTATGCATATTAGGTAATTCTGGGGATTTCATATGCATGGAAATTTAATGAAAGGATCTAAGCCTTCTATTGGCTTATCGTGCGCATTGTCAATATATGTGACTATGAAGAGACACCATGGTATTTTTGAAAGGACAGTGAGCTTGCCATGTGGCTGAAAATGTGACTTGTGAACACTGGAGTTCAACCACTGGCACTGCTGGTTGAATCTGTAGGAATCTTCTTGTTTTTTTCCTAGCCTCAATTTCCTCATTTAAAAATGAGAAATTGAAACTTCTGGCTATGTCCTTGAGTTGTGAGGGGCAAGTAAGTTAATATATATGAAAAGCAATGTGCTATACAAATACTGGTTCTTGAGGCAGCTGTTTAATACACTGAGTATTGTAGCTACCACACGAGGTTCTCGTGAGCTCCATAATGGATTTGAAAGCATTTTGCTAACTTTAATGTATGATTCAAATGTTAAGAATTAGCAAAAATAATAAAAGAGAACAATTCATTCTCTATCCAGATGTCGTGTCTCTACTGTGACTCATGTGCTCATTCAGAGCTGTGCAGATGAACCACTTTATTTTCACAGGCTACAGTTCCACATGAAGTAGAATAAATGGGACCAAAAGATTCTGTGTCATGATTTGGCTTTGAGGATGACAGGACATACCCATTTTGCATGAGCTGCCACCAGCTTTGCCTTGACATCTAGTTCTGTTATCAGTGTGCATGCTGAATTTGGACCTAGTCCTACAGTTCAAGCAGGAATCCCAAGTTTCCTTTAAATTGGCTGGACATAATGGTCTTTAAAGGTAGTAAAGTCACAGATTTTTTGCAGGAAAACCATCAGTGTGAAACATGATCTGTAAAACCTGCTTCATGCTGCTTAATGAAGCAACATGAATGGTTAATGGAAATACATTAGGTGGCAAAACCCCACCACAATTTGTTATTTAAAGGGAAGTTAATAACCACAGGAAAGTTCTGCCTTTGATAACTAGGAGGGGGAAGACAAAGGTGAGAAATCAGACCAATTCCCAATATTATCCTTTACATTCCTAGATAAAGAGGGCTTGAATACTCTTTTATCTCATTGTTTAATTAACAGAATTATGTTACTAGATAGTCATCCTGTCTCCATTCTCTTATTTTAATTTCGGTGGAGCCAGTTTAAGATGCACTGTTTTTTAGATATCATAGACTGTGTCATTTTGGAAACTCTTGAGGATAGGAAGGTTGGGAAGAGTCTGGTTCCTCATCTCTTTGTTCTTGACAAAGAAATTAAATTTAAAATCATCTAAAATAGAATGTATTAGCTGAATTGATGAACCAATATTAGTGAATCTAATGCATTCTTTAGAATTCTGTAACATAAGAGCTGAAATTCAGACACATAATTTAACCTTTAAAAGAGATTTACCACTGAAAAATAATTTAAAAATATGTAATATATGTTACTAGTTATCTAATTATTCTGTCAGAATTTATTTTCCTATTTTCAGATTTAACCACTTTTATTTTCTATATTCATCCCTATGTCTCTGCATTTCCTTATCTTCTTTATGAAAACATGGTTTTGCTGAGCATGGTGGTGCACACCTGTATTCACAGCGCTTGGGAGGCTGAGGCAGGAGGATCGCCATGAATCAGGCCAGCCTGGGCTACATAGTGAGACCCTCATCTCAAAAAAACTAACTAAATAAATAAGTATAAAAATGTGGTTTTATATCATGGCTCGTTTGTTTTATATTTTGCTTTTTTCTTTTGACATATTAAACTTTTTAAATTTTAATTGCTTCTTGGTATGCCAAAGAACTCTGTTCAATTGGTTAATTTGATTTTTTTAATTTAAGTTTAAACTACTTAAAATTAAGGGAAATTAAAAAGTGTTTTCCTCAATCTTAAACCACAAGTGCTGAAAAGACACAGTCTAGTAACTATTGTTTTGAACAATGCAGATGTAGAACATTTCCATCAATACTGAAAGTTCTAGTGGAAAGCATGGTCACAGAGTGAATATACCATACTGTACTATGCTATTTTCTATTTTTAGATATCTAAGTTATTATTAATTTTTAGGTATTATGGATAACTTGACAGTAAGTATACTTATGCACAAGGGTATTTGTTTTAGCAGAATTTCTTAGGATCAGTTTCAAAAGTGAAATTATTAGGTCAAAAATTATGAACAGACTCTTTGTAAACTGAAATGTATTGCCATGGTTCATTCCAAAAAGTTTGTATCAGTTTAAAATACCTTCGGCAACATATGATTGTGCTAGTTTCACTGTAGTCTCACAATATTGAACATTGTCAATTTTAAGTTTTGTTCTAGTTTATTTTCATAAAATGATAATTTTATTTTAAAGAGAAAAAATAAAAACAATGAAACAGTTTCAAAACAGGTTAGTTGGAGAGTTACAATAATTAATACATGGTGTATTATTGTCTTCATGGTAGGTTTTTAGAGTACAAAATATAGGCATGATATCTTGTCCAAAATGATAAATTATGTTTGATTTACATAGCATTTTATTTTATTATTTGTGGTGATATGGTTCGTTAGTTTCATTTTTTTTTTGCATGGAATTACATCCTTTACATTTTTTCCATTTATTTTTGATTTCAGAATGTCTTCACTAGCAATTTCAATGAAGTCTGTCTCTATATATCAGTTTTGCAGCAATATAATTTCTAAAAATACTTTAAAAATAGTATATATATATATATATATAGTATGGTATATAGTATTTTCTAACATTTTGGAATACTATAATCCTATTATTCCAAAATGTTAGACAATTTTAAATAAGCAACATTTTTGAAGACTTTTATTAAAAGGTTACTTTTATACTAGTTTTCAATGTTCACGTAAGGGTCATAAGAAAAGTAAAAATTAAATCTTTTTCAGTAAAGAGCATAACTCTTGAGAAACTACAGGAGACATGTTGAGTTCTACAGACTAAAGAGAAAGGGATTCATGATTTTTTAAGTGTTCCCAATTGCCTAACCCGTAATGAAACTTATGACTTTAAGCCTTTAAATATTTTTAAGCTTAGTTAGCTGCTTCTACTTGAAGCACATCTGAAACCCCTGAGGCAACCACTCAAGAGAACATGCTTGTGTTCAGGCCAGGCCTGAGAGTATCTGAATCCTTTGTGCTTCTGGACTTGGGAGACCCAAAGGAGAAGTCAGTGAAGTTGCGGCTTAGCATTAGAGCATTTCATATATTCCATTAATTGATTAGTGTCTCTAAGGTCTCTTTCCTGATGGGAGGGAAGTCAACAAATGGGAACTTTTGGTAGCATGCTTAAAGTTGGTTTGATGTTTTTTATTTGTTTCTTTTTAACAAAAATCATAATACATGCTCATTTTAAAATAATAAAATTAAATAAAAGCTTATAAAATTATCAGTCCTATTCCTTAATTCACTTATTCTCTGAATTCTTTAGAGGTGACTATGGCAAACAGTTTCCTTGTGTATGATTTAAGGGATTTTCTGTGCATGTAATAACATGTTTGTATTGTGAAATATATGTATTTTTTCCATAATTGCAATAGAATATGATTGCTGTTTTAAAACTTGATTTCTTCACTTCATCTGTTAATTTTCTTCAAGGTTACATAATTTTCAATTGTATGGGTGAATTGTAGGTTATTTTGTCATTGCCTCTATTAATGGATATGTAATAGTTTTATCTTAACTTTATTGATATTAAAAGTACTGCCACTATTAACATTCAGATACTCCTTAAGAGGAATGGATCTGAAGCCAGACTAGTTTGGCTCATATCTTGGTCCCACTGCTTCCTTACTATATGACCTTGGGCAAAATAATTAATTTCTCCTTGCCTCAGTATCTTCAAGAAAAATAGAGATAATAGTGGCTCTATCCCATAGAGCTGGCATGAAGTTTTAATGTGATAATAATGTACATTAAGAACTTAGCATTTATACTTAAAATACTATAGTAAACTATATGCAGTTGTCAGTATAACTGTACACTTTTATTAGCATACTTTGCACATCAGATATATTCTTAAACGTTAAAAAGTTGAATAGAGTACATACATTTTTAAGTGCTAAATGACGTTACCTTTTTCCCTGCCAAAAACTACAATTGCATATTATTAAGATTTCTAATCTTTGTAAATCTGATAGGTAAACACAATAGCCTATAATCATTTTAAGTTGCATCTCCAGTTATTGAGTGAAAATGAGCAACTTTTATTGACCATCTATGTTTATTATGTTTATTTTCATGTGAACTGCCTGTTCTTGGGCTTTGCCAATTTGCTGTTGTTCTTTGGCTCGTCTGTTTCTTATTGACTTAGGGAGATCTTTGTATGTAAAGGAATTTGGCTGTTTGTCATAAGTGTTATAAATATTTTCCCTATTCATCTTTCAGCTTTACTGATAAGTTTTCCTAGCCATCAGTCTCAAATCATATATTACAGTTAAACTCATCATACTTTTTCTTTATGGCTTCAGAGTTTGGAGTCATACTTCAAAAGTGTTTCTAGGTAAGTTTGATTTAAATCATGTTGTGGAATAAATTTTGCGAAGATGTCTCATTAATAATTGCTAGAACAGCTAGAAGACCCCTTAAAGATTATCTAATTCCAGTCTTTCTTTCCTCATATATTTTATATTTTTCTTTACAGAGGAAAATAAATTTAGTCTCAAAGAAGGAACGAACTCTAAAGATTCTACAGTAAACTGATGATACTAGTGTTAACTGGAACTCATAGTTACTGATGCCCACTCTGTTGGTCATTCAGTTTAACAAAAAAGAGCTTTCATACTTGACAAATACATACTTAAGCAACTCAGAGAGAGAGAGAGACAGACAGACAGACAGGCAGGCAGGCAGACAGAGACACAGAGAGACAGAGAGATCATTATTATTATTATTACTATTATTATGTCTTCTTGGGATAGGGTCTCATTATGCAGTTCAGACTGGCCTTGAGCTCACTTTGTAGCACAGGCTGGTCTGGAACTTGCATCAATCCTCCTGCCTCAGCCTCCCGAGTGGTGGGAGTATGAGCCACCATGCCCAGGGAGATTATTTTAAAGAAAAGTATGCACATGGTACATTTGATGTTATTTATTTTTTAGCTGGGCATGGAATTCAGGGCCTTCTACATGCTAAGTAAGCACTTTACTACTGAACCACACCCAGAGCTCAGGAAGCATACTTTAAGACAAAGATTTATTTTAATTTTTCTGTTTGATTTTCACTTTAAGAAACATCAGCATATATAGTTTTCAATATAAATCACCTATGTGTTTTCAATATTTAGTTGAACAGTTGTACAAATACTGTTACCCAAGGATCATATTCAATTTTTGCCTTATTATTTTAGATAGAAATGGGAAATGTGGACTTATCTTAATAACAGTTAAGTAGATTTTGAAAGATATGAAAAGTGAAAAGCACTAGGTTTGCTGTTAAATTGATCTTCTTTTCCCTGCTTTAGGGAAATCTAGGATTAAATCCAATCCTGCAGATGTACACAGTTGATTCCCCATTCTAAAGTCCTCTCATGACTCCTCAGTGCCTGTAGGATGAGGTCTAAGTTCCTTTTCCTACTGTATGGTAGCCACTTGATCTCTAACATGCATACAGAATCTTTCAGCTTTATTTATGCTTCCTTTTGCACATACATTTTCACTGTGTAAGGCAACTTTTTTTCCTATCTGCTTGCCAAACAAATTCAATTTAAATAAACATTATTTTTGTAACTTCTATGAAGACTTTTCAGTCATTCCATTCCAAGGCAAAGGTGCTCCTATAAATAAGACTTCTGGAAAGACACATCAAGGATCTTGGTAGACGTTTTGCCACTTGGTGACTGAACTATTTAACTGGTAACTATGATAAAAGATAACAATATCAAGTCTCTATAAAATGTCCTAAGGGCATACAGCAAAGAGTGACACATTAATTCAAGAAAATCCATTTAATCTCAGTAAGAGCAATAAGAGTCAATGAAATTTAAACCATGACCTATTCTCATCCCCACCCCATGTAACAGAAGCTGTTCTTCAGGCAGATGTAACAAAGAAAATGAAGTTTGTCTGTTTTCCCAATTCCTACTTTGGAGCTGAAATTTTCACCCCCCACAGGGGTAGGTCATCAGCATCTGTTATGCTCCTAACCCTGTTTTCCAGAAACAGTTTTAGCAGGCATTTTAGCAGTTTTAGCTGAGAGGATTAGACTGGAGATCCCTTCCTTCACACACTTTCCACTCATGGGGGCCTTGCCCCAGGGGTGGCAAGCCAAGATTGCTGGGTTTCTCATTGTGCTTCACATAAGTTGAAGCCTCCATTTTGGAAAAGGGAAGACAACAGGGCTAAATGATCGCATTATCCTCAAATGTACTTGCAGAATGAGGGAAAAGTCATACTGGGAGGTCACTTTCCCTGGCCTCAGTTTCACTGCAGTGACACAGAGGTTCTGATGTGTGTGTGTGTATGTGGGGGGATCATTAAGAAGGAGAACATTGAAGTTCTTCCTGCGGAGACTGACTTTATTTTCCTTTTTCTTCCCCATTTGTGGGTCTCAAACCCAGGGCCTCGTGTGTTCTAGGCAAACATTCCAGGAGTTGACTGATTTTATTTGAAACAGAGCATTAAGAAGTTTATGACTAAAGGCATTATTGAAAACAGTGGAAATCTTGATAGTGAGCAATTCAAAGTAGATTGGTAACTTTCCGATACTAGTAGTAACAAGCAAAGCAGCTGATGAACCAGGTAACCAAAGAACCGAGAAAGATAGCTAAGGTGAGCCCTCATGAGATCACACTCATTGCTAGACGTGTGGAAGGTTACACATACATGCTAGATTGTAGCCACTCAGGATCAATTTGAGCAGAATGTGGGACAGGCTCTAAGCTTTCCTTAGGCCACCCATGGATCCATTAGTAAAATAAAGAAGTCTTAAGGCTGAAAAAGCTTAAACTTTGATAATTGTTTTTAAAATAACATGCTACTGTGAAGTAAGGGCGACTCCATGCCAAGCTTAACAATAAAATCACAGTTGTCTCCAGTGGAATAGAAAAATGTGCCTTCTGAAAAGCAACTAGAGGAAGAACTTTTGAACTACCTATCCCTTGCTGAATGTGGAACAAAATAATAAAGTCCCTGAACTGTGAGTGGTCACACATTATATCATGGCATTTATGTGAAATATCCAGAATGAACCAATTCATGGAGGTAGAAAGTGGATTAGAATCACAGGGACTGCAGGGAAGGAAGGATGGGGAGGGAGTACTAAGGTTATAGAATTTTATTTTAATGGGATGAGCATATTGAATAGTGGTTTTAACTGTAAAAATCTGTAAATAAATAAATACACTAAAAACATTGAATTTCATGCTTTTATAATTTTTAGTACAGTTTTGCAGTACATACAATTATATTCCTCATGAGGAGTTGTTATATGTATATAGCAAATCTTAATTGCTTTTTCATCCCCTTGCCCTACCCTTCCAGTCCACTCTATCCATCTCCTTTTCCCCTTCTATTTTGCAAAATGCTATCTCCCTGTTTTCTATTATCTTTTATTTTGCTCTTTATTTATATTTTGAGTTTCTCATATGAGAGAAACCACATTATATTTAAATTTGTGTATCTGAGTTATTTCACTTACTACAGTATTATGGTTTCAAAGTGCATCTATTTTCCTAAATATGATTCAAGTTTACCCTTCTTTATGGAGTACTTTAGTAGTACTCCATTGTGTATAAATGCCACATTTTCTTTACCCATTCATCTGTTAATGGGCATGCAGGCCTCTTCCAACTTTTAGGTATTACGATTTGTGCTGCTGTAAACAAGGGCATGCGCGTATCACTGTAATATGTTGTCTTTACCTCTTTCAGGAAGATATGTAGAAGTGGAATAACTGGGTTGAATGGAATTTCTATTTTTAGTTTTTCTGAGAAATGTCCATACTGATTTTCATAGTGATCATAATAAGTTTCAATTCCCACTAACAATATAGAATGGTTACTTTTCCCTCTGCAGCCTAACCAGCATGTCATTGTTTGATTTCTTGATGATAGCTGTTCTTTCTGGAATAAGGTGGAATCTTGGTGTTGTTTTAAATTGCATTTCTCTAATGGCCAGAGATACTGAAAATTTTTTCATGTACTTAATGGCCATTTGTACTTTTTCTGAGAATTTATCCATTCATTTCAGATGCCCATTTTTATTGAGTTTTTATTTGGGGGTCATTCTTCATATATTCTAGATATTAGTCCTCTGTCATTGTTACAGTTTGTATATAGGTGGCCCCCCCAAGCCTCATGTAGTCAGGGAAGTGGCTGAATCTAGCGTTTGTGATTGACTCCTTGTCTAGTGCTGGGATTGGTGGTGTGAGCTCTGCACCCACCCAGGGGTGGAGCTGACATACAATGCAAGGTCGGAATGGGGGCGTGTTTTCCTCTTTGGCGGTTAGCTCTTGCTGGCAGCCGCCATGAACAGCAGCGA
>RJWT010051661.1:0-10669 GCA_004365215.1 Cuniculus paca
GCAGAAGGCTACCTGCTTGTCCTCTAAATGCCCATTCCCATGCCCGCTCAGTCCGTTTGAGTTGGGAGGCGGCCTGCTCACTGCCAGAGTCATCTGCAAATAGGGTTGCTGGACTGTGGATCTTTGGACCTGAGAGACAGTGGGGAGGGAAGGGGCACCGTCCGTCATCCAAGTCCTTTTCAACCTGGTGAGTGAGTTGGACACACAGGTCTAAAGTTTCAGGGTGAGGGTGCACCGGACACCTAGACAGCCACAGTTTGGTAGTTGTTCCAAGTCCTGAGTGAGGCCACATCTCCTGTGGGTCTCAGACAGGGCCCAGTTAGCCCACCTTGCAACCCCTTCAACTCACCTTCCCTAACCCTGAGTTCTGCCCTCTCACACTGGCCTCCTTTTTGGGTCTACATCCATCCTGCCCCACCCTGCTCCCCCACCAGGCTTTCTCTGCTAGATGTGCCCCACTTCCCCCTTGCTCCTCCTGAGATCCCCACTGCTGCCATCACTGTCTCAGCCCGAGATCAAAGACAATGTCATGTGTGTCATCCCTTCCCAGAAGCAGCTCTGGGCAGCAGAGTCCCTTGATATAGCATGCCAGAATCCAATTTCATGGGTCACAATGACCAGAGACCATGGCGTCTCCACCACTGCACAGTCTCCCAGCTGAGGTCTGGGGATCAGCAGTGGGTTGAGTGTGGTGCATAAATCCCAGTCTGTCTGTTCTAAAGCCCCCTCAAACTGCTGTCCCCAGAAAGGGTTGGGGAGAGCCATTCACAAAAGATCCCAACAGCCCCAAACCCTCCTGGGGGGAGTCCAGCATGTACAGAAGAGGGCAGGGACGAGGCAATGACAGCACACACCAGGTGTGTGACACGCAGTACAAGGAGGAATACATCTTTGAATGGTAAACAACTTAAACAATGGTTTTGACAATTTGTTTCATCAGGGTCTAAGAAAAGTTATTTGTTACAACTGGTGGTTTTAACATGACATTCTTGGTCTCTCAATCTCTCTTTCCTCCCTCCTCCCCTCCTCCATTTTTATTTCTTGGTCACTCACAGAAGAATCCAGACCTTTGGTTCCTGGCATGTCCCACAATGGGAATTTTGCAGATGGCATTCCCACATGCCACTGAACATGCTCCTCTGGCCCTGGGATATCTGGTATTGCATTTAGGCCCACAGGTTCCACCATTCATTCATCTACTATCCAGGCAAGATGGGATTATGGGCTGGGATTAGTGCGCTTCTAGCTGGGAGCCCTCCCCAAGGTCTGATGGTCTCAAGCTGTGATGCTTGAATCATGACCTCATTGAGACCCTGAAAATAGTGAAGATTTAACTTCAGGGTCACTTCTTTAGGCATCAGGAGGGATCAGCAGAAACCCTGAAGAAAGAAAACCTCATCAACCCTTTGTTTCCCTGGTTACAGGCACACAGGAAACAGGACAGACATGCGCTGGGTTCGCTCTGTTTATTCACCTGGGCTCAAGATCATGAGCTGTCTCCCTGTTAATCCCCAAAGGTGATCGGCAGTCTTGCCCCTTAGTCTCAACATGAATGCAAGATTTGATCCACGATGTGTTTTGATGCACTTTGGCTGATATTGTCCAGCAGGCTCTCCTTGCTACACCTGCTGCAAGAGCTTACCAGGTTGTCCCAGCTCTCCTTGTGTCATGGTCCCACGGCCCCACTGAGCACTGATCGCTCCCTGCCTCTGCCAGGGTGGGTGTTCCAGGCTTTGCCTGTGCATCTACTGTGGATCTGGGCTCAGCCATTTCTCTTGCAATGCAAAACAATATTTTAGGTCACAGTCTAGGGACTGAGAACTCCTAGCTCCTATATGATCCTTGTTTCTAGACTTTTCAAGTAAACAGAGAAATGTTTTGAAAATACAGTAATCATGAACGCATACTGAGACTTATTCAGATGAAGGACTGGAAGGGCTCAGTTTAACCAAATCTAACTTACATTCCCTTTTTGTTTTCCTTTTTTTTTTTTTTGTCCCACCACCACCGTAGTTCCTAACAACACCAATACTTACTTACCCACAATTCCCACTCAGCAGTCTTAGAATGATACAACAAATAATGGCACACCTGTGACATGGTCACTGAAAGCAATTTAGTCATCTTTAACAAACCCTTAGGGACATGTCACCTGAAATAACTCCTTTCTGCATGGTTATTCTGCTAAGTCAATATACATTTTTAGGCTCACTTGCTTCATTTTGAACTTGGACAACTTTTTCCAGTTAAGATTTACTTAGGGGTTGTGAGTTAAAAGATTAGGGTCTACTTTATTTAAAACAACACAAGCTTTTTATATGGTTTCAAAATCAAATTTATAAAACATTACTACAGTTTAGATCTAAAATGTCCTCCCAAAAGTCTCAAGCATTCAAGATGGGACTTTTTGGAAGGTGATTGGGTCATGGGGTGCTACACTCATCACTGGATTAATCCACTGATGAGTTCACAGCTGAGTGTTCTATTGGGAGGTAGAGTCTAGTGGGAAGAGGTGGGTCACTGAGGGCATGACCTGGAAGGGTGAGCTCTTGTCCTCAGCTCTTCCCTGCTCTGCTTCCTGCATGCCATAAGTTGAGCAGCTTTCCTCTACCATGCCCTTCTACCATGACATTTCTGCCTTGGAGTCAGCTGACCATGGACTGAACCCTTTGAAATTGTGAGCCAAACAAACCTCTCCTCCTTTAAAGTGCAAGTATTGGGTATTTTGTCTCAGTCTCAGGAAAGCACCAATGCAGATATATTCAGAGAAATTAAAATTTTATACATTCCCTCCATGCTCTTTGAGGGTTTTTGGTTTTTTTTTTTTAAGCTTTGTATTTTCCTACCATTACTTTAGTTTTGGGATGAATGTATTTGTATCCTCCCTCTTAATACATGAAAAGTACTCATTATACTTTTATTCACTATGCTTTTTTTCCACTTAAAAATTCTCCTGTTCACCACCCATAACAGCACAGAGATCTTATGCATTCTTGGTATAGCTGCATAATATTTCAGACATGGGTAATTCAATCATTCTTCTACAATGGGCCTTGAGATCTTCCCAGTCTTCCCTACTACAGAGTTTTCCTGAAATTCCTCATGCCTGTGTGTTTCCTGTATTTGCCAGTACCATCAACGCAGGTTATGGGAAATGGGCTGTGGATCAGAGGCAAATACGTTCAGAATTTTGCTAGGTATTACCCTATCAGTCCCCTCCTCACAGTCTACTATTGTGTGCACCCAGCAGCACTGGCATTTCTGCAGTCTGAGCACCACAGTGAAGTTTCCAGCCATACTTCTCTCACCAGGAGTGGAGTTGATGCCTTCTCACATGTGAAAGGGCCATCCTGATAGTCGATCTTCCTGTGAGCAGTGTGTGCCTCTCTGATTCATCTCTCCTGGGATTACTGGCTTTATTCTTTGCAGTTTTTAGCAGCTCTTTCACCTTATATATTAACTCTCTGAGACACCTTGCACCATCCACAGTCTGTCCCTTGTCTTTCTGCTGTCCTGAAGGTAGGAGTGGCACACAAACACTGGTGCCTTCTTCTGTAGTCAAACATGTATGTCCATTCCTCTGTGCATCTGGTCCTTGCATCACAGGAAACCTTTAATCACACTTCAGGTTAAAGAATTTCCAGTTTGCTTCTGGTACTTCAGTGGCTTTCTGACCACTTGGAATTTTATCTCCATGTGCCATGTGACTCATGCCCCAGCTCATCATTTCACACATAGCCATCCAACACGCTGGCATCACTCACGAGATCCATTTTTACCCACTGATTGGATATGCTGAATATATATGTTTTTAAATTTAAAACTTTTAAAGATTCTGTTCCACTGATTATCTGCCTGTGCATATTCCGACACAATGTTATTTAATTGCCAAAGCTTTGTGTTTTGTCACATCTTGATGAGTCACAACCAAGAGCACACACAAGACTGCACAAGAGAGAAACACAGAATAGAATGTCAAGCCCACACCCTATCAAGACTAGATGCTTGAAGAACATGAGTCCTGCAGCTTCTCAAGACACAGCTTGAGGTCCCTTGGGCCCCCTCTGCCAGGTAGGAGCACTTCTGAGAGAGAACTGCTAGGGAGGGAGGCCTGTGTCTCTCAGTCAGTGAGAACTCCAGAGCTGTGGAGCTTGCAAACGGGAAGAACGTAGTCTCTAAAAGGAGGAGTGGTTCAGGGCCTGAGGGAGCAGGGGGGATGTCAAAGTCTCTGTCCAGCAGGACTCCCTCTGGTTCCCACTTTCTGAATCTCTCCAAGTCTCTGCACAGAGCCAGTTCAGTGCAGAGAGCTCAGGAGAGCTGGTCTGAGCAGTCTTTACATTCACCCTGGAGCACAGTTTAGGGAAGAAGCAGAGAAGCATAGCCATCCTTGGGAGATGTAAAGGGGAAGCCCAGAGTCCTGTTCCCCAGTGAACCTACAAACTGTGGATAGGGGGCTCCAGGAGCATGCCCACTGCCCAGACACAGGAGCAAGACGAGTACTTGGGTAGGTGTGGCCATCAGAGTGTATTATGGGATTTTTAGATAGAGGACCAGGCAGGAGTGATATGCCTATGGGTGCCTACTAGACCCAATGCCAAGCATATGGCATTACCTTGCTCGAGACCCCAACATCTGGCTGGGCTTCCAGGCAGAAAGTGGAAATTTCACAGGTACAGCATGAGCAAAGGGCTGGACCTCAGTTTTCCCTGTGCAAGGTGAGCCAATGTTTTCATGTGTGAGCTGATGAACAGAAAGGACAAATAGGGACAAGGCCTCAGAATCCAAAAGTGGGCAGGGGCATTCTCCATGGTCAGTAAACCAGCCTTACCCCCTCTGGTAAAAAGAAGTTCCTGCAGAACACACTTTCCAGCTCTGGAATGCAGCTAGAAAGCCCACTCTAAGCAAGTTAGCTCCAGGAGGTCCCAAAAAGTCACATGTCCAGTCTTGGGATGCTGACAGGTGCCCCATCTAGGCCCCTGATCTACTCCAGTTCTGGTGCAGTCCTCAGACACTGACAAGAACCTCACCTTGCTATCAGGCACATTTTATCACACATACCTAGGCCCACTAGTGCAGAATTGCCCCCAGATGGCCCTTGAAAACCAATAGGCACCTCAAGCCACAGCCAGATGTACCACGCCTAGAGTGACCAGTGAACCTACCTGGCCTACAGGAGGTACATTCCAGCTCAGGGCACAATCACACAACTCCATACCCTGTGCCACTGAGGCACCTGCAGACATCACCAATGCTGCCCAAGCCTCCAGCTGGAACCAAAGCCAACACAACATCTCCAAGTAACACCCTAGGACATACCACTAGCAGAAAGTCTTTCTACCAAAGTCACCCTCTAAAACGGTACAGGCGACTGATCCACCAAATCCACAAACATCAGTGTGCAGACACAGGGAACACAAAACCCAGGGCAACATGCTGTCTCTAGAGGAACTCAAAACTCTCCATCAAAAGACCTAAAGAAAAGGAAACTGATGAACTTCCTGTAAAGAAACTCAAAACACTGATGGTTAAAAAAAACTTAATGAAACACAAAAGAATACAGGCAGACAGTTCAACACAATAGGAAGACAATTCATGATTTGAAAGAGAAACTCAGTAGAGATAGAGATCATTAAAAAACAAAACAAAACAAAAATGTGTTGGAGTGAAAAAAAAAACCTCAACAAAGGAAATTTTACAATACAATTGAGAGCCTCAAAAGCAGAATAGATCAGTCAGAAGAAAGAACTTCTGGGCTTGAAGATAAGTCTTTTGACGAAAGAAAGAAAGAGGCTGGGCGTGGTGGCTCACGCCTGTAATCCCAGCACTGGGGAGGCTGAGACAGGCGGATGGTTGTGAGTTTGAGACCAGCCTGGGCTACAAAGTGAGCTCAAGGCCAGCCTGAACGGCATAGTGAGACCCTGTCTCAAAAACAGGGCTGGGGATCTAGCTCAGCTGTCTTAAGCGCCTGCCCAGCAAGGGCAAGGTCATGAGTTCAATCCCCGGTGCCACAAAAAAAAAAAAAAAAAAAAAAAGAAAGAAAGAAAATGGAGAACAGAAAAGAAAAAGCCTTCAAGATCTATGGGACACTATTAAGTGAATAAACAGTTGTGTAATGGGTATTTCACTAAGGGAACAGGAAAAAGTCATAGAAGTTCAAGAAAATATTCATAATAGCAATTATTAAAATTTTTCCAAACCCTGGAAAAGATATGCATATACAGGTCCACAAAGATCAAAGAAACTTTAGTAGATTTGATCAAAAAAGATCTTTTCCTTAGTAGATTTGATCAAAAAAGACATATAATCGAACTGTCAAAAGTACAAGACAGAGAATTTGAAAAACAGCAAGAGACAAGTGTCAGGTTGCAGGGAATCCTCGCTGAACTTCTCAGGAGACGCCTTAGAGGCCAGGAAATAACAGGATGATATACTGAAAGTCCTAGAAGAAAAAAATAATAATAATAACGCCAATCAGCAGTGTGGTGTCACACGTCTGTAATCCCAGTGCTTGGGAGGCTGAGGCAGGAGGATCGCTGTGAGTCTGAGGCCAACCCATGCTACAAAGTGAGTTCAAAGTCAGCCTCAACTGCATAGTGAAACCCTGCCTCAAAAAGACAAAAAAAAAAAAAAAAAAAAAAAAAACCTCAGCAAAACTGCTGTTCAGAAATGAAAGAGAAATAAAAACTCTTCCTAGGATGAGCAAAAACTAAAACAATTCCCCCGCCCCCATGGTTCTAGAAACTGAACCCAGATTTTATACTGAGTTATATCCTCATTTTTAATTTTTTTTTTTAAATTTTGAGACAGGGTCTCACTAAGTCATTAAGTCACCCAGGTGAGGCTTGAATTTGTCAACCTTCCAGAGTGCTGAAATGACAGGTTTGTGCCATCACACCTGGCTTGACCGTAACGTGTGTGTGTGTGTATGTATGTGCATGTGTGTGTGCCTGTGGTACTGGGAATTGAACACAGAGGTTTCACACTGAATAACATTACCAGCCCTCTAAATTTTTGTTTTGAGACAGTCTTGCTAAATCTCTACATTACCAAGACTAGTCTCCAACTTGTGATCCTCATGCCTCAGTCTCCCATAATGCGGGGACTACAGGCATGCAACAGCTAAATTTTGAAAATGTATCACCAACATATTGGCTTAAGAGAGTCCTACACTAGAGACAAAAGGACAGCTATCATCATGAATACATGCAAAAGTACAAAATTCACTAGTAGAAAAAGAGACACAAAAGAAAAAAAATGAAGCAAATTTTATCAGTACAGAAAACCACCAAAACCAGAAATGAACAACTAGAATGGAAGGAACAAAGGATCTACAAAACAATTAGGGGAAAAAATCAACAAAATGACATGAACATGTTTATACTTATTAATAATCTTTAATTAAAATGGATTAAGTTCCTCAATTTAAAAGTACAGACTGGCTGAATGGATTTAAAGAAAATAGATTTTTTAAAAGACTCAATAAGCTGCCTGCAGGAAACTCACTTCACCAGCAAAGACAAACATATTCTGAAGGTGAAGGATTGGAAAAATATATTCTATTGCAAATGGAAAGCAAAAACAAACAGGAGCTTGCTCATATCTGGTAAAGCAGACTTTGAATCAAAAATTTATAAAGAGAACAAGAGATCACTACATAACAATAAGGGATCAATTCAAGAAGAAGTAGCAATGATAATGATACCGATACCTAATTCTGGAGTGCCCAATTATATAAAGCAAAGATTATTAGAGCTAAAAGAAGCAATACTCTAGTACAACAATAGTGGGAGACTTCAACACCCCATTTGCATCAACAAATAGAGCATCAAGGAAAAAAATCAACAAAGAAACATTGGAGTTAAATTCTACTACAGACCAGATGGACCTATCGGCATCTACAAAGCATTTCACCCAACAACTGCAGAATACACATTCTTCTCATCAGTTCATGAAACATTCTTCAGCATAGAGTATAAGTTAGGCCACAAGACAAGACTCAAAAAATTCAAAAAATAAAAACCTGAGAATGTATCTTCTCTGACAACCATAGAAGAAAACCTGAAATCAACAAGAGGAACTTTAGAAATTGTAAAAAGAAAAAGAAAAGAAATTGTAAAAATACATAGAAATTAAACACACATAGGGCTTGCAAAGAGAAAAGGTCAAAGTCTCCCTATTTGCAGATGACTTATTTTATATGTAGAAAAATTTAGAAACTCAATCCAAGAAAGCTGTGAGAACTGATAATCGAATTTAGTGAAATTATAGGATAAATAAGACACAAAGATCAGCAGTCTTTTTATATGTTCATCACAAAATTCTGAGAAATGAAGAAAGCATTCCCATTCACAATAGTTACAAAATTTAAACACCAAAGATTAAACTTAACCAAAGAGGTAAATAACATCTACAGTGAAAATTATAAGTTAGAAAGACATTTAAGAGGACTCAAAAATGGAAAGGCCTGCTATGGTCATGGATTAGACAAATTAATATTGTTCAAATGTCTGTAATACCCAAAGCAATCCATAGTTTCAATACAATTCCTATCAAAATGTCAGTGGTATTGTTCGTGGAACTGAAAATCTTATGGAACCACTACAGACACTAAATAACCAAAGCAATCTGAGTAAAAGAAAGAACGAAACTGGAGACATATCTGACAGCCGAACATACTAAAGAGCTCTAGTAACCTAAACAAACATGACACTGGCATAAAAACAGACATACAAACCAATGGAACAGTATTAAAAACCCAGAAATACATTCCTATATTTATATTCAACTGATTTTTGACAAAGGCAGCAAGAACAGATATTGGAGAAAGAAAACTGTCATTAATTAATAGTGCTGGGAAAACCAGATATCCACATGCAGAAGAAATTAGGTCCTTATCACACCATACACAAAAACAAACTCAAAATGGACCAACAACTTAATGTAGGACACAAAACTATAGAATTATTAGGAGAAAATAGGGGGGAAGCTTCAGGACATTGATCTGGGCAAGATTTTGGGGCAACCAAAGCAAAAGTTGAAAAATTAATTATATCAAACTAAAAAGAGCTAGACTGCAAAGGATACTAACATCAGACTGAAAAAATGTGAAAATATTTGCAAAGTATTCACCTGACAAGGGATGAATTTCTAGAATATAAAATGAACTCAGTAGCAAAAATACAAATAACCTGATTTTTTAAAATGAGTGAATGTCCTGAATAAACATTTCTCAAAACAGGATACACAAAGAGCCAACAAGCATATGAAAAAGTGCTCAGTGTCATTAAGTAGGGAAATGTAAATCAAAATCGTAATACGGTATCATCTTACCTCAGACTATTTATTGTCCAAAAAAGGCAAAAACTAACATGCTGGAAAGGATGCCGAGAAAGGGGAACTCTCATACACTGTTGGTGGGAACACAAACTAGCACGATCGTTATAGAAAATGGTATGGAATTCTTCAAAAAATGAGAAACAGAACAACCATCCAACCCTGTGATCCAACTTCTGGAATTGAAGTCAGTGTGTGGAAAACCCATCTAGACTTACTGTTTCTCACAGCACCGTTCACGAGAGCCAAGACATGGAATCAACTGAGTGCTCACTGACGGATGAGCAGATGAAGAAAATGTGATATACTGCATGTGTACAGTAGAACATTATTCCACCATAGAAAGAAATCCTTTCATTTGCAGCAACATGGATGGAACTGGAGGGCATTCTGCTCAGTGAAATAAAACAGGAGCAGAAAGACAAGTACTGCATGTTCTCCCTCACATAGAGAAGCTAAAAAGTGGATTCCAAAGACATGGAGAGTAGTGGTTACAGAGCCAGGGAAGGGTGCGGAGAAGGAGATGAGAGAGGATGGCTAATCGTATCAGTGCAGCTGGACAGGGGGAGTAACTTCTAATGTCCTATAGCTCAATAGACCAACCAAGGCTGATAACTATTTCAGCCAGGTGAGAGAACTTTGAATGTTCCCAACACAAAGCAATGATAAATGTCTGAGGTGACAGAAATGCCAATTACCCTGATACGATCTTTATATGCTGTATATGTGTCACACTGTACCCCATAAACATGCATTATTGTGTCAATTAAAAATTTTATAAACACACATACATTGTAAGTTTTTATAGAAGTGCACCGGGCATGCAGACCTGCAGGTTGTCCCTACTGAAGACAATGCTTCTGCCTTCTGGATCCTTCTGGATCCTTCTGGATGTACCACTTTGGTGGGATCTGCTAATCCCCCACACCATGAATCAAAGTTGAGATGGGGGGTCCGGAGTTAGGCGGACATTGGGTCCCACTGTGCATGTGCCCCTCCCCCAGCCAGGCAGTCTCTAAGGCAGAAGCCCCTCAATGCCAGCATAGCTCCTGCCCACCGCCTTCTCAGGCTCAGGAATGCCACTGGATAAAAATATCCTCAGGCAGATGTCATCAAGCCCGCCTGTCTGCGGGGCATGGAGCTGCTGGGCAGCAGGCCTAAGGGCCACAGTCCAGGCTACAGGGGTGGGGGAAGGAGAGAAAGCAGGGAGAAGGGGAGGAAGAGCCACTTTCAGACAGATCCAGGTAGCACTGCCCACTGTGTAGATGCTCGGTTGCCCAGCGGCACTGGGGAGCACACAATGCCCAGAGTGATAAGCTGCCCGGGCGAGCTGGAA
>RJWT010051662.1:0-10654 GCA_004365215.1 Cuniculus paca
CTCTCCTCCCATGAAGAGGGGGTTACCAAATTAATAGACATGGTTTACTCAATTTTTTCCTAAATAATTTGGCAATGAAGTTGAGGAAGCACTAAAACTCTGCTTAGAGTTCCCTATTTGTAGAACTTTATAGAATAGAGATGCTCAATGAAAGGTTTTTATCCTAATAAATTGCTGGACATTACAGCAGCAATGTAGCCGGACCACCAGCCCTTCCCTCCCTGATTACAGGTTCCTCCTAATTGACAAAATTCCCATGTCACCAGTGCCCACCCCCAAGTGCCATCCCCTCTCATTTGGAATACTTTAAAACCCCCACGGTGTCTGTACCCTGCGGGGAAAATAGCTTAGCCACCTAGGCTGAATGTTTTCCCTCTGCATCCTCAACCCCTCCCCCAATAAATTCCTCCCATGGACACAGTACTGCAGTACTCTAACTTCTGCTTCTCTGCGCCACTCTTAAAATAACCTAACACTCAAGAAATGGTACCACTGTGGGTTATCAGATACCTTAGCCCACTTCAGAAAGCAACTAGAGGGAAGTTGCAGGGCCAGGGTCGATTTGAAAGGAGTAGTTTGAGTCTGCTCAGTACGAATAACTCATCCTAGTCTACCCTTTTTAACAGAAAACTGAGGAGTCTTTCTCAACATGTATCTCTGAGTGAGGCTAAGACAGAGCGTCTGCGTGTAGCTAACCTTCTTTCTGCCATTCTGATTTAGCACATCCAGGAGGGCTTTGGAGTTCTGAAAAAGTTATCTTCTCACTTTTTGAATAATTTCAGAAAAATGTTTGCTCACCAACACTTTCTGTTTACATAGCCCTTTTAGCCTGGGGTGATCAAAACCAATCTTGAAAATAGTTTTCCTAGTGACCTTGATTCTGCACAGAAGCCTACTGGTTAAGCTTCAATATTTCTCTGCTAGACTTCTTAGCGCTCCAATTTTACAGTATTTAGAGTTTTTCTCTTCCCCCAAGACTCCCCCCTCTCTCGTTTTCGACTGTTCCATTTCAGAGTGTAGCGATAGCTGTCTCACTCACTTGGATTTGTTCTGCCCTTTCCCTGGGGTACAAAGGACTTGTATGAATCAATTTAAATTGGCCAGAAGAAATAGCCAGCAGCCTGCTTATGTTCAAATCCTCTGCCCTAATCACCAGTATGGAAAACCCATTGAAAAGACCTACACATAATCTTACATCCATTGCATTAAAGATGAAACTGCCGAATTGAAAAGATCTCAGCCAATTAGAATTGAACACATAGCTCAATAGTGTGTCTGGCAGTTAGATTTGAAAAGGCTGTCTTTGACAAAGAAAAGTGCTCCTTTATGTCAGGCTGTTTAGGGTCAGAAAATAACCCAAACTAGAAAGAGAACTAAAAATTTCTCATTTGCTTCAGTTCTGCCACCAGTTAAAGTAATTTCCAGAGGTTTCTATCCCAGTGTCTAATTATCCAGAATACAATATTTGTATACAGCAGAAGAGCTCTAATTCATAGTGACAAGGAGCTGGAGTCAGAGAATTAGTGAGTAAGTGAGCAAAAACAATAAAAATCAGGTTCCTGCACCATGATATATACTTTGTTCATTCCTTTTGACAAGTGTAGTATGATGTGAATTATTTATAGTAAATGTGCTATAGTGTATTCTCTAAAAGTAATGAAATCTTGCAGTCATGAGTTCCTACAGATTTTACCCAGTGAAAAATAACTGCTAGATGAAGATGAGGGAAGAACAGAAAACATAGTTTCATAAAATTGTTGATAAACTTTCACCAATGGATTATAAATTTCCAGGCAATTTCTATGCTAATCTTTTATCTATTTGGAGTTAATTACAGTGAACCTAGTATAGTTGTGCCAAACTGAATTGGGAATGAGGTATGGAGAGGGTTAAACAAAACATGTAAATGGTATTTCAAATCCGTGTGTGTGTGTGTGTGTGTGTGTGTGTGTGTTTTGGTATAATGAATTACCTTTCTATATTTTAAATGTAAATGAAAATAGTAACCCTTCCTAGAATGCAAAGAATTTTTATTGTTGTAGTGTGAGGAGATAACTTGCAAATGTTTTGAACTATAACTGCAAGAATCTGTCTTCATGCTTAGAATGGATAGTAGAAGACAACATTCATTAAGAACTTATTCTACATGCATTTGTATTTTAATTATCAAAATAACCCTCTAACTTGATATTATACTTCTACCATAAAGATTTTCAGGTTTCAAACTGTTAGATCTCACTTGCCCAAGCAAGATCAGGTAGCAGATATCTGTCCTAGTGCAGATCTGAAGTTTTCTTTTACTCCCACACTCTAAAGTCAGAGAGATCGAAGCCCAATTTTCATTCTTATTACTTAACAACTGTGAGCAACTTATTTATCCTCTGTCAGACTTCACCCTCTGTTTTAAAATGAGGTAATTAACAACCACTTTACACAATTCTGATGATGATTAAGGATAAGAGGAAAATGCTTAAAACATAACAGATTCTCAATAAAAACAATGAATAACGGTTCTTGTTAAGTGCAGAACAAAGGTTCATTGATGTCTACACAACTTCCAAATCCCATGATCTGTCCCAATTTGTAATATCTTTCAGTATACAATAAGAAATAATAATCTCTTAGGATGATGGGCATTCTCTATAAACCAAGTAATGAAGAGCTTATATTCCTGCCAAGTACCACTGGACAACATGACAGAGAAGCATGTGTGTTTTTGTTACATTCCTATTTCTTGCTTATAGTGCAAGTTATAGGACTAATTTGAAAAGCCACAGGACTGAAGCAAAATCAAGAAGATTTTGAAAATCACTATTCGAAATAAAGTAATTCAGAAGCACCCTTCTAATATTTGTAGTTATATGCAAATATGTGAAACAATATTTGAAAATTTCTATGTTTAAAATTACAAGCCTCTTTACTACAGTAGAGTTTTGCCTCACAAAGAGTTTATGATGTTTTCAGACGCCTTCACCAAATGACTTTTAGATTCCTTTACATAGGTGTCTAAGAAATGTGTGCATCTCAGAATTTATCTTAGCATCTTTTTGTTCCGATCAGTTTGTTTCTCCTATCCTTTGTTCACCCTATCATTTAATGGCATTACCTTTCACTTTATCATCTAATTTATAATCTAAAACCATACTGGACCACGTCTCCCTTTACCTTCTCCCCCACCAACATGAGCACGTGCGCACACACACGTAAACACGGGCACACAAGACAAATCCAAATTGGTCAGTCAAAAAGTTTATTTCACTTTATAAGTAAATTTTGAATCCATTCTTTCTTATTTATTTTCAATACAATTATTTTAATTCAAAGCCTTATCATCTTTCTCCTGATCCATTTTAGTAGCCTGATGATAACTATGGTTTTGTTTCTTTATCGGTTGGTTGGTTTTTGTCTTCAGCACGTTTTGCATCTCTTTTTCCCTGTAGTCTGAGAGATGCATTCAAGGTGCAAACAAGGCGGTATCATCTCCCATCTTAAAACCCTTGGCCGACACATTATTGCCTGTAAGAAAAAGCCCAGCTTGTTACAGCACACAAAGGTTTTCTTGCCTCGTCCCCTCCTGCTTCTCAGACCTCATGCAGAGTCGCTGTTCTCACAGGGGTGACTCTACCTGACACAACCATCCTCACATTCACTGTGTGCCCAGCCTTCACTCAGTGGGTGCTCTTTGCCATGCTCATTCTAAACATTAACTCAGCAATCTCTGCAAATAACCCTGTCAGGCAGTGTCCTTTGACATGATGATAATAAAGCTCCCTCATCATATGTCGGGTTATTCCATCTTCCCAAGTCTTTTCTTATACAGTCCTCTCTGTCTCCACACCTCCTTCGCCCCATCTGACCCCACCCTTTAAATTCCTCTTTCAATTTAGCCTTCAAGACCGAGTATACGGATCCTCTTCCCTGACATCCCAGCTTAGCATGCGCATTCTTTCTTATGTTCTATTGTATCACGTGTATGTCTTTATCTCTGTGTTTACATTTTATCCTGAAACACGCTCTCCTCATCAAATTGTAAACTTATTCTGAACAAGCATGTGGCTTATTAATCCATGTCTTTCAAAAATTTGAATTCTATGGATGACTCTTAATAGATGCTCAATATTTGCTTGTTGAAATAAAATAGAGAAAGAGGAGGCAGACAGTTTAGATATAATGTTCTATTCTGTATTCTACTAAATGACATCAGGTGATTTAATGTTCTCAAGAATATTAATTGACACTATTCTATGGTCTGTGTGGTTATGTCTATGAATATCATAGGTTTCTTATTAATTTCACAATGCTAGTTTTCAAAGAAAAGGACAGAAGATTTTAAAGAATATTCTAAAGCTTCTCATTTTATACATTGGCATGGTGTCTCCCTGGCCTTAGGAAGTTTATATTTTTAGCTAAACAGGCAGGACAAAGGCAAAAAAACAAAACAAAACAAAACAGAAAATATCATAAAATAGCAAATGCTGTTAATAAAGCAAAAAGGAAATACAGCAATGAATGAAAAACTCAGGGACACTACCTAAAATGGAGTACTCATGGCAAATGTGAGTGGAGATGGCTCCTGACAGATGCATGGTCAATACTTTTTAAAGCAAAGGAAGACAGAATGGGAAGAAGACAGAAAGAAGGATAGTGAAATAATTTATTTTTGTAATCTTGGCAAAAGCATATCTGCTTGTTGATATGTCCAGATGAAATACTGGTAGCATTCTTTTTTGGGTTTGGCAATGAAGGAGTAGGAATAATGGGTCAAGGGGTATGGGTTCCCTCTTTGTAGTGTAAAGTTACAAGGCCTTTCAGATTGAAATCCATAAAAGATGTGGCAAGTCAGGAGTTTTTGTTGTGTCTCATCTGACTGCTAGTGGGGAGGAGGCGGGGTCAGAATGGTCAGGATGTTGATAGACCGGAGAAGGGCAAACATCGGCAGTCACTCTCTCACCTCACTATTCAGTGCTGCTGGAAAGTGTGTATTTAACACGATAGGAAGGAAAGATACTAAAATATCTGGCAAAGTCTCATGTATATCATTGCTGTAAAAGTTTTATTTTTTCAGTTGGGTATAAAGCAAGGCTCATGCTGTGCCTTCAATGATTTTGGCATGTGGGACATAGGAGGTGAATAAGAATTCCTTGGCTTCAATAATCAAGATCAAATCTCCATATTGTCAGACCTCCCAAAGGCTCTCAAAGTCACAAAATCAAGATGTTAATACCAGTGTCATCTTCCTTTAATCTCCAGATCCGGTTCTTGTAATGATACTCATAGCAAGGGGTGAGCATTAGCATTCATTATTTCCAAGCTGAAATGAAGAAGATGGAAAGAAAACTTTATAGAGAAATAATAAAAATATACTTCTTAAATAACTGTGAAACCTTTGCTGTGTACATGATCATCACAGAGAATCTAAGCTGTGTTTATAATATCTTTTTGGAGTGACTTGTAACCTTAAAAACTTAGATTTTGAAGTAACTCTAAGTTGAAAGTAAAAGGTTTGAAGGGGAAGTACAACAAATGTAAGCAGGAAAGGAACACAAGATGACAAATTAAAGGAAGGCGTGAATCTGAGGAATGCACACAGGGGAGCAAGAAATGAAAGAGACTTCAAGCTGGCAGAGGAATCACATTTGCCAAAACCTTCAGGTGCTCCAGTGAATAACACTCTGAAAGTGCAAATCATTATTATAACTGCATTAGGCTAATAACACAGCAACCTCTTATTTGGGTAAAATACTTGGAAGTAGATAGCAAAATTTTAGATATAGGAAAACATTTTATTTAATTAGTGGAAGTTTGATTATCTCTGGACATGTTCCATTAGTAAGCCTTGGTTATCTGAGTGTCTCCTTTATCAGGAATTTGGTTTAACAAGTCCGTTTATTGAGCTCCATCAAAGCATTTTCCTGCTTAACTCCTTGTGGCCAAGGGTAAGGACCAGGCTTGGTGGTTTTCAGGCTGTTTTGCACGTCCTTTCGTGGCTTGTCAGAACAGTTCTAGTGGGGGAGCATTTCCCATATGTGGGTGCCTTTGCCCACAGTTAGCAGGAGGTGGAAAATCAGGCTGCGCTGCCTTCCAGAGCTGAAGGGGCCCCTTGGCATTTCCCTGGCAGCCTCTCTCTTATCATCAGCCAGAACCCAGGCACTCATTAGGCTCCTGATGAAAAGCATCCTAAAGAAAATGCCAGCAAGCTGTACCACTGTGCTGGCAGGAAATTAAAACTGCTCAGAGCCATTGGAGCCAAGAGAGCCGTTGCTAAGAAAGGTAACATCGAGGCTGTGATCACTGACTCACACGGGCCTTCAGCACTCAGGAGGCAGCTTTCTGCCTCACTGCGGAAAGTATGGTGCTCTCTCCTCAGTCAGCCAGTTAGTTCCGAGGAGGGGCTGAGATAGGCAGGGACCTGGACTCCGAGATAAACTTTGTTGTGCTCGGGTAACTGCTAGAGGTTTGGGTATGTTCTTTGCCCTGAAGAAACCACTTCTAGAAAAATCAGAAAAATAAGAAAAAGTTTTTATCTTATTTTGTTTTGTTTTGTTTTGTTTCATTTCATTTCATTTATTTATTTATTTTTTTTGGTACTGGGAATCAAACTTAGGATCTTGCATTTGCCAAGCAGGTGCTGTGCCACTGAGTTACATCCTCTGCCCAAAGTCTTTATTTTAACGTCTTGTATTTTGTGGTTTATTTTTCTGACTCAAACAACAGCAACAACAAAAACAAAGATTCCAAAAGCACTACACAGTGGTGGTAGGATTATTGTGGAGCAGGACAGACAAATACTCAGAAACTTTGAGCTTAGCAAGGGACAGGTGAAGGGACAGTTTAATTCCAAAGAGTTTTCTGTGGCTGTTGTTGCTGTTGCTGATCTTACTACTTTTATCTTGAGGGTAAAATGGCCATCAGTAGAGGAAGAGGAGATGCTCAGTAGAAGGCAGCACCAACACAATCAAGGGGGTGGGGAGGAAATCTTCATCAAACTGAGTGTAGTAGATGAGTGACTCTCCCTCTAAGAAAGGTGTCATAGACCTGTCCCCTGGTACCCATGATTATGCTACCTTACATGGCAAAGATGTATGAGGTTGCTAGTCAGTTGACCTTGAGAGAGGTTATCCTGGATTATCCTCCTGAGCTTCCTAAAATGACAGCTGTCCTTGACGTGAATAGAGGCCGAAGTAGAGGTCATAGTTACATGAAGAGGACTCAGAAAACATTGCTTGCTTTCAGGCTATAGGAGAGTGCCGCATGCTGAGGAATTTATCCAGGGAATAAGCATGGTATCTAAAAGCTGGAAAAGTAAGGAAATTGAATCTCCCTTCGGGCTCCTCAGAGGAATACAGCCTTGCTGTCACTTTCATAATAGCCTAGAGACAGTCTTGTTGGATTTCTGACCTTCAGAACTATAAAATATTAAACTTTAATTTTTTTAAGTCACTAAGTTTGTGGTAATTAGCAAAAACAGCAATGCAAAATGAGTGCACTGATATTTAGATGAAGTATCTGAAGTTCTAAAAAAGGAGATTCCAAGTTCATTTACAAATCTTGAGGCAAAAATATAAGGCAAGAAGGCAATGAGACAATTCCAAAGGTGGATTTACATGTTATAAGGCGCATTTTATATGTTATTTTCTACATCATTAACCTTCCAAGGATCTATCATCATTCTAATCCACAGATGAGCACTTTTTTAAAGAGTAAAACTAATCGTATCCTTTTCCTAGTAAAAATGCTCCAGTAGTTCCCCATCTGACTTACAGTAAAATCTAAGCTCCTCATCCTAACCTTTAAAACCTAACATCACTAGTATCCAAAGTATGGGCTGCTGACCAGTGGCCTTGTTAGAAAGGGGTCACCCAGGCCCTCCTACTGACCCATTCCATCGGACTCTCTGGGGATGGGCTCAGGAATCTGTGTTTTGTCTTGTGTTCCCAGCAGTGCTTATTCACACTGAAGAGTCTGAGAAGCATCACTCTGTGTGCTGTGCACTTGCCTACGTCTTCTGCCAGGTTGTGCCCCTGATCCTTGTTTGCCATGCTCCAGTCCCAGCGGTCTTCTGTCCTGTCATGAACGTAGCATGGCTACTCCTACCCTGGGACTTTACATTATCTATGATCTCTGCCCATTCACTTCTGCCCTTAGAAGTCTGTCCGCCATTCAGATCTTGAGCTTTCCTGGATTGTGAGCACACAACAATCCAAAGAAACAGTTCTAATGGGACTGGTCCCTATTATCCTACCATAACCTATGCCTACGATTTGAGAAAAAGATGAGTCAGTTATGAATAGAAAGGTAAAGATGATACTTGGACTTGGACACCTTGTTTAATTATTATTTACGAGGTGCATAGTTGATATGTAAGTTTTAAGTTCTGCTACAAATTTGATCAGTTGTAGTCACAGAACTGTATATTTCTTAAATAATATGGTATTGGGATTTTTGAACCTTTTAGTTGTAGTAAGGTAGCTTTGCCATCTCATGAATTTGTCTACACTCTTCATTTGAGTTTAGACCTGATAAGCAAGCACCACTGCTAGCCAGCACCACTGCCAGCATATACCCTGCACATTAGTGTGGTGTGTTGAAGCAATATTAACCTTGGTGATAAATAAGCACTTCCACTTTTTCAATCCCTAAGGTTTGCCATTTGTATAGTGGGTACTATAGCAATTCACATGTTTGTTGGTAAGGTCGCAAAGTTGGTTTTTTATTTATTTTATTTTATTTTAAATTTTATTTTGAAAATAAAAATACAACCAAACAAAACAAAACAGCGTAGAGTCAATCATTACAAAACAATGAACATGGTACATGACTTCTAAACAGGGTAAAAAGCAATTGATAATGGCTACCATAATGCCTTGTGTTATCTGCAGTATACCTGCTCATACCATCAAGGATAAGTAAAATCAAACAAAATACAACAAAATAAAACAGTAAAAACAAAACAAAGCAAAACAAAACAAAAGAAACAAGGCAGAACAATGTAAACAATATAGAAGTTCAAGATACTAGTAGAACAGCAGTGGTTACCATAATGTTTGTTATCTTCAGGATAGTTGCCTACACCTTCAGACATACTACAGTCAAACAACACAGGATACAGTAAAATCAATCAAAACAAAACAATGAAAGCAATACAGGGTTTTCAAACAAGATAATTGGACATCCTCAATGGCTGCAATTACATATTTTGTTGTCTTTAAAATAGCTGTCCATGCCATCAAGTATAATAAAATCAAACAAATCAGAATAAAATGAAATAATCAGAACAATGAAGACAATATGAGTTTCAAATCATGATAACAGATTAACAGTGTCCACTTCCTTCCCTTTTTAGATAGTTCCTCCCCTTTGACTTTCCCAATATGTATTGTGCATTTTGGATCCCACTAACTCCTTTAGTTTGTTATACTAGAGAGGCAACACAAAATTCACCCATGTGACTCTGAACCATTTCATTCATGAGCACTATCACCAGTTGCCTCTATCCATCTACAAGAGCCTTGAGATTATCTTCCTGTATAGCTGGGTAGGTTTCCACCACATAAAATACCATGTCTTTCTTATTTGTTCTGCAATTAATGGGCAGGCTACCCCTACTTTTTTTCTGGCTCCCTGTCACTTAGGGCATTGTTCTCTCTGATTTGACTTTCAGTCTATGAATTCTCTTTCTAGTTAAATGTGTTTCTTGTATAGAGCATATTGATGGATCCCATCTTCTGATCCACTCTGCCTGTGTTTCGTGCTATTGGTGCCTTGAGGCCCTCTCACACTGCATTGTCTCTGCAATGCTATTTTCTTGCCATTGGCTCCCTAGTTTTCCTCTCCATTCAATCAACTGGCCTCACTTGATGGTCCCCCTCTGCTGTTGTTCCTGAGACCATGGTCCTTTTTTCTCTTTCTAAAATGTCCTTTATTATTCTTTGTAGGGCTGGTTTGGTGGTCATGAATTCCTTGAGTTGTTCTTTGTCATGGAAGTATCTTGTTTCTCCATTAATTTTGAAAGTTTTGCAGAGTACATCAGTCTGGGTTGGAAATTGTTTTGTTTCGGAACTTGCAATACTTCACTTCATCCTCTTCTTGACTTGATGGTTTGTGTTGAGAAGTCTGCTGTGATTCTGATGGGTTTTCCTTTATAGGTGATCTGTTTCTTTTCTCTGACAGCTTTTAATATTCTGTTTTTGAGTTGAATTTCTGGGATCTTGATTATTATATGTCTGGGTGTAGATTTGTTTTGGTTATGGCTAGCTGGATTTCTAGATGCCTCACTTACTTGAATGTCACTTTCTTTTTCTATGCTTGGGAAGTTTTCATGAATTATATCTGTAAATAAGGTCCTGATGTCATTTGTCTTGACCCCTGCTTTTTCACTCACGTTTTTAATTCTTAAGTTATACTTCTTTGAGTTATCTAACAGCTGTTGAATTGTTACTTCTTAAGTCCTTGCTATTTTTAAGAACTCTTCCCTTTCGTGATCACAAGCTGCAAACCTGTCTTCAAGGTTTGAAAGTCTAGCTTCATTTCTGTCAGGTGATTTTGCCAGCTTTCAGTAGAGTTTTTAATTTTCTGGATATCTCTTTGAATCTGTTTCATGCATTCTAAATCTCTTTTATATTATTGTTCATTCATGGTTTCCCTCATTTTCCTA
>RJWT010051663.1:0-10669 GCA_004365215.1 Cuniculus paca
GGCAGAAGAAATTTCAAAGCAGTCAAATGTTGAGGCATTGGCATGGCTATTGTGGGGGGCTTTTAGCCAGATTTATGTTGCAAATCAAGAGCGAAGAGCCCAGAAGGGTGATTTAAAATGTTGTGAGTTTGGCCAGAAAGAAAGCTCTAGTAAAGCTGTGGACAGCTTTTATTTAAAGATAAAGCTGATCTCCATTGCTGAGAAGGAACAGGAAAATAAAAAAGACAACCTGGGGGCATCACAGGAAATGATGGTGGGTCTTCACCCTTTGCAACCTCAAAGACTTTACTTGGAGGAGAAAGCTGCAGAGTACCATGTCCCAGAATGGCAGCAGAGGCCACATGAGATTCCAAAATGGTGGCAGCCTCACCAGGTTCCAGAATGGCAGTGACATAGAGAATCTGTTCCTCACAATCAGGTTGAGAGTGCCCAGCAATCCAGGCACTCAACCCCTACAGCCAAGAGAGAGGAAACTCTGGCTACTGCTCCAGCTAACAGCAGACCCTGGCGACATCCACATGATACTGGTTTTAGGTGCATGGAGAATGCATGAGTTCTGAGATTAAAAAGTCTTCTGCCCTGATTTCAGAAGATTTGGGAGGCCAGGCAGTGTGTCTCTGAGAGGGCAGAGTGTGAAGCTGTGAGTGTGAAGCCAAAGGTGCAGTGTAGAACCCAGAAGTTTGAAAAAGCCAGGAGCATGGATCAACTAAGGAAAGGTGCAAGGACTGAGCAGAGTGGGCCTAAGAGAGAAGCCATGGGGGTTGAAACCCCTGGAAGTTCCATGGAGGTGGAGTCACTCAAGCCTTTTGGAGCTTGCAACCAGATTGCTTCAGATGCTGACTGTGGAACTCCAGGACTTAATGTTTGCCCTGATGGATTTTGGACTTCCTTTGGTCTCACTCTTTTTTATACCATTTGTACCCTTTGCAATGGTAATGTTTATCTTGTGCCATTATATGTTGGAAGTGTTTAACTTGTTTTCATTTGTACAGGGTCTTGCAGCTAAGAGTTTGCCTTAGATCTTGGTTGAGACTTGGGACTTGGACTTTTCAGCAATGTTGAAACTGTTAGGACTTTGGCAACTCTTGAAGATGGACTAAATGTCTTTTTCATAAAGTTTATATGAGTCTTTGGGGTGTCAGAGGTGGAATGTTTTGGTTTGTGTCTAGGTAGCCCCCCAAGCCTCATGCAGTCATGGAGGTGGCTGCATCTAGCATTTGTGATTGGTTCATTGTCTAGCACTAGGATTGGTGGTGTGAGTGCTGCACCTGCTCAGGCACAGAGCTGACATACAATATAAGGGAGGTAAGAAGGTGTGTTTTTTTCTCTCTTTTGCCCTTTCTCTCTTCCCACTTGCAGCTGCCATGGATGGTGGACCCTCAGCCATGCCACCCTGCCTTGGAGCCAGCTGAGTATGGACTGAAACCACCAAAAAATTGTAAGCTAAATAAACCTTTCCTTTACTAATTTTGGGTATCAGGTATTTTGTCTTAACAATGAGAGAAAAGTAACCAAGACAACAGGTACAGGATACAGATAAATTTAGAAACACATGGCAGTATTTCAAACTACTGCACTACATAATATTTCCAGAGAATATACAGAGAAAAAAACCTGAGAATTAAGTCCTAAAATACTCTTAACATGAGACCGTTTGGAAGAAAAAGAGGACTAATAGTGATTTTGATCATGTTCAACAAATTGCTAAATTACCATATTAATTCCATACTTTGTTTACTAATTCTTATGGAATTATCATTTACATATAATGAGTGTCCTTTAGTTAATATATGTATTTCATATTTCTTGATTTTGTCTTATTACATTAGCCATAATTCCCAGTACCTTATTGAAAATTGTAGTGGTAGGAGGTATGTTGCTCTCCTAGAACTAAAAAGAAATATGATAATTGCACTAGTATTAGTGAATATTTTAGAAAATAGCTTTTATAAACTAAGGATATGTTCTACTTTCTAATTTTACAGGAGGTTTTATTTCATAGGCATTCTCTCTATTGAAATGATTAATTCTTTATATCTGTTGTGATTAACCTTAATATATTTCTTTCTGTGAATTTATTTTGTAACTCTAGGATAAATTCCACTTGATCATGGTATATCAAATTTTTAATACATAATTGAGTTAAATTAGAGAACATTTGATTTAGGAAGCTCATATATTTTCAAATAATATAAAATAATAATTGAACTTGGAACTGAAAGTGTTTTTAAATTCAAATTTTATTGTGGTAATAGTCTTGGTTATTGAATTAAAGAAATAGATATATGCATACATACATAGGAGACATACATAGATACAGAGATAGATATGTTGATAGAAATTTTTATAGGTTTTTAATCTTAAAGAAATTTTTCTTAAATATTTTTAAAGTAAGAATTCTGTGTTTCTTTGAATCTTGTTGGTAGCTGTACATTAAATCGTCTCTGTGGCTGTTCTCGGGAAAATAATTACCAATTCTGATTCTGTACTATTCACTATGTACTGAAATTTTATACTATTAATAATCAGTTTTGTCAATTCCTAGCACTAAAGATTTATAATTTCAGCTGATTTATACTAATATATAAATCTATATTGATATATAAATCTAAATATATATTGATATATATGATATTATTACATAGTAATATAATGATATGCATAATACTATTATGCTGTTTGTTTTATTTCTAGCTATATCATTGTTTTTATTCACTTGGTACTTTTAAAATTTTCTAATTATTTTTATTTTCTCATTGGCATTCCATTTATTTACACTTTTGTCAGAGAACGAAGCTGCAGTTTTATCATTCATCTCTTTATTCCATTTTGTTGTTTTTCTCTTTCCCTTGTGGTTTCCATTTTTGCTTGTTAAGTTGCTTGTTGTCTGACTTCTTGAACTGAGTATTAGTTCATTTGTTTTCAATATTTTTTCTGATGCATGTACACACATATTTAAAGCTTTAAATTTTCCTCTAGATATTGAGTACGTTTTCATATAAATTTTATGTGGTGGTCTCATTGTCATTGAGCTTTATGTTGCTTAGAATTTACATGAAACAGCCTTTTGAATGCAAGGGAAATTTAGTAGTCTGTTTTTTTTTTTAATTTGCAAGCATATGGGACTATTTTAGATATCCTTTGTTATTGATTTCTAATTTTGTAGCATTATGGTTTGCATCACAGTTTGCATGATGTTCACTCTTTGGAATTTAGAGTAGCTTTTTTTGTGACCTACTATAAATTTGCTTTTTATGACTCAAAAGAAAAGATAACATGTCATTGTTAATTGTAATGCTGCACATATGAATATAAGTTTGTTTATCATATTTCTCGGATATTCCAAAGCTTCACCTATTTTCATATTTTAATCTATACTTTTTAGAAAGATACTTAAATATCTAATTACAATAATTGTAATCAATGAGTGTGTACTTTGTCAAAACTTTATGCAGACGTTGTCCTACTGTTTTGTTTTGTGTTTTTGTTATCAAGATTTTTTTCTCCTTCTTTACTTCTCTTTTGTCTTATATCTTTATTTTCCTGGCAATTATCTTTTTTAAGACTTGCACAGTTTTAGGTCTTATCATACCGGTATCTTTTCTTCAAGCAAAGCCAATAATTTGGTGTTCTCTCTTCTTACTCTCTTCTCTTCTCCACTCTTCCTTTGGGCTTTGTGGTTTTGGATTTCCATCAATTTTTCTATAAGGGACAGTGCTACTGTTATTTACAGATTATAAACTTTGTTTAATTATTCATCCTTATTTCTTATATTTTGTTGCTGTTCCCTAGATTCATTCCTTTTATTGATGGTATCCTGTTATTGAAAATTAATACTAAAGACAGTTTCTTTGTGCTAAAAGGCTGTAGGAATTCATGAATGAAAGTATTTTTGTAACATTTTGAAGCTTAAATGTCATTTTTATTGGATATAAATTCTGCATTCAAAGTTATTTTCTTCCAACAATGAAAATGTTACCTTCTTCTTTTCATGTAGTTCTTGAGAAATTGGATGCCCAAATGATTCTTATTCCTTGATTAATGATCTACAGACTTTCAGAATTTTGCCAAGTCTATAAATATTGTATCTTTTTTTAGACCATTCAATATGAGCTATTTCATTATGAGGTCTGGCATCTTTTCCTTGATTTTGAAAATTTCTTGATCGTTTGTCACTCCAGTGTTTTTCTTGGACTGCTTTTAGAAGAGTGCTAACATTTGTACTCATATCTTTTACAACCCATTTTTTCTATTTCATATCTTTCTGTGCCTGTTGGAAGAGATCTACACTCAAATGTGCCAGTCCATTGATTTGTTATCTGTGTATCATCTGCTCTTCAATTCATGCATTTGACTTTATTTCAGTAGCTACATTGCCATACTTAATATGATAATATCTGATAGAGAATTTAAAAAAAATAGGTTCAATATCTTCTCTTACATATTTGATATTATTCATTATTATTTAAATGACTCTTTTTTTAAGGACTATTACTTCTAGAAGAGCTGACTTTTTGTTTTTCTTTCTTGTCTGTAGTGCAGAGGAGAAGCAAATACCTGAACCCCAATTTGTTCTCATCTCATGAATGTAGATGTTGGAGTTACGCCTCAAGGCAGAGAACCTTGGCTTTGAAATCTAAGCTTCAACTTTTTCCACTTCACACCATCCCAAGTAATAGTTACAGTTTACAGGAAACCTATGGCTTCCTTTTCTCCAGTCACCATTCTTTCCCAAGGGATGGTATTTTCTGCACAGTTGCCTGGCCCTGAACATGGTAGTGGGTTGGAAAAGGATGAGACTGAGCATTCGTATTACATATCCATATTATCCCGCTGTGGAAATGGTTTTGGTGCCAGGGTGAGACCCTCATGTCCCTGTGAACACTGCTGCTACCCAGCTGTCATTAGTGATATGTCAGGACCAGAATGATGTGAAAAGAGAGAGGCAGCAACTAGGGTGGTCTCTGCAAGCTGGGTTCTTCTTTCATTCCATACTGTCTTCTCATAGGACAATGTTTTTCTTTCTTACAGAACAAATCCACTATCTTCTATCTCCAGAGAGTCTTACTTTTTTGTGTGTTTTCATAGCTGTCATATTAGCTTCCCCCTTGCATCTGTGACAGATTTTTAGTAAGACTATACATTTAGAGGGCAGAATTCACTCAAATTTCTAAACTGGTTCTCAACTGGAAACTTCTCCAGTTTTAGAAGACATTATTTTTGATAAATAAAAACTACAACCAGTTGCTAAGCAAAACACATGTTTAGTTCTCCTCAGCTCCAGATGCTTCTACAGAATATTATTAAAACCAGCCTTCTCTCAGAAAGATGTTAAACAATTTCACATGCCCAGACAAATCTGTTGGTGCAGTTTTTACTGCTTTAACCAAAGCACTTCCAACACAGCACATGATAATGTCCTCACATGACTGATAGCTACTTAAGAGAATGAAGAATCTTTATTCCAGGTTCAGAGAAGAAAGTTAGTTCTCTGAAGCCCTGGGTGCCTGCCTCAAAACCCCTGTTATGGAAGACTTAAAAGGAATAAGGCCAGTTTTTGGCAAAAGACTGTGACAATTAGAATTAAGATATCATATTGGAATAATAAGCAAGTCATGAATCAGTGATGAAATTCTGTGGTTGGACAGGAAGAAAAAAAAAGAAAGAAGAAAGAGAGGGAAGTAAAAAAGGAAGGAGAAAGAAAGGAAATGGTGAAGGGAGAAGTAGACCTGCAATCAGAAGATACTGTGAATAGTGCAGAGTGAATAAAAACTTTTAGTTAATTATCAAAACAGAGTACCATATTAGGTTAGCTACTGTACAAGTGGTAGTATGTGTATACTTGGGTTGAATAATAACAAAAATGAGAGCAAGCACTACTTAAGCATTTGTAGTGTACCAGATACTATGCTTAGGGTCTTGTATACATTATCCCGTTTAGTTCTTATAAAATTTTATGAAATCAGAATCCTACTTACTCTTATTTTATGGATGAGAAAACTGAGATTGCCAATTTATATAATGTTCTCAAGTTCACTGAGTTACTCAGCTTTCCATACTGTAACAAGTACTTAAAATAATTGACTTATAAGAAAGAAAGGTTCATTTTAGCTCATAGTTTTTGTGGTTTGATCAGCTGGCCCTGTGGTAAGGCACCACATTATGTCAGAAGTGTATAGCTGAGCAAAGCTATTCATCTCGTAGCTTATGGAAAATCAAAAGAGACCAGCATTTCACAAAGCCCTGGAAGGCTTACTTCCATGGACCTTAGAACTTCCCACTGTTAAAGTTTCTACCGCTTATGAATGGTGCCATCCTGAATCCAATCCTTTAACATATACTTGGGGGAAATTCCAAATCCAAACTACAGTAGTCGTACACCAAGCACAAAAGGTGGACCTTAGGAAATGCTAACTCGGAAGCTACCTTCCTTTGCAGTGTTGAGGTTCATGGGAGGTTTTAAAAAGTTTAGAGTGATTATGATAACAATTCCGGTGAGAAAAAGAAAACAAATGAGGAAATTCTGAAGGAACTGCATTTGTCTTTCCTTTTATAGAGGTCCTATAAGATATTTTTATAATGGAGTATATTTCAGATCTCTTCTTACACAAAGAAAGAAGATCACTGATTCCTCTACAAAACAGTCAAGAGAAATTTCAATTAGAAATTTCTTGAATAGAAATCTAAAGCATTTAAATTAAATGAAAGAGCAATGTAGTAACCGAGCAAATTTATTGGAATATCTTACAAAAATGTTATAGTCTTTTTCTTAGAAGTAAAACAGATAGATTCCACAGGACACGATGGCACATGCCAGTAATCTCAGCACTTGGAAAGGAGGCTGAAGCAGGAGCATCATCACAAGTTTGAGGCCAGTCTCAGCTACATAGTGAGTTCAAGGCCAGCCTGCACTACACAGCAAGCCACTGTCTCAAAAAAATTTTTTCTGGAATTAGATAGATTCTTTTGAGGATGATTTAATTGTGGACCTCTTTAAAAAGCTTCGGGGTAGAGAGAAACAGGTGGGGTGACTGAAGGGCTAGAAGCAAGATGAAAGTATTTCAGCAAAGATGAACAGCCACATCCCAACCCCTGAACCTGTGAACGACTTTGTTCAGAAAAAAAAAGGGCACTTTGCACACGTAATTAAGAGTCTCAAGATGAGTGCTTTCAATGCAATGATGAGTATCCTTGTGAAAGACCGAAGAGACACAGACGCAGAGAAAGACACGTGCAAGTGGACACCCAAGGTCGGATTTAAATGGCCATAAACCAAGGAACACGCGGAGCTACAGGAGTTGGAAAAGGTAAGGAAGCCTTCCGCTTTAAGGAAGAGTTCCCCTGAGAAACCTTTCTTTTGCGTTTCTAGTCCCCGGAACTGTGAAAGAATACACTTATTTTGTTGTAAGACATCAAGTTTTAATTTGTTATGATAGCCCTGGTAAACAAATATGAGTATAGATCCAGATAGTGCTATGAGGACCATTGATAAGTCATAGGGAATGTTTATAAAGTGAACTGTTGCCAGAGTTATAAATAATCCTAATGAGAAAGAAAGAGCTGAGCTATCTAAAGAAGCCCATGTGTCTTTGATGACACGCTAAAATTGAACACGTGAAAACATATAAATAAAAACAGGTATCCAGCAATACTTTGAAAAGTGGCATAGTCCCGTGGGAGTCACCTCTGACAGCAGGGAACAGTGTTTTGCTATTGGCTCCAACATACTCGATGTTTTTATTGTGACCTACAATGAAGTCATTTAAAGTGTACTTATATATAAAATTTGAGAATGTCAGAACTTAAAATAGAATTAATATGTTGAAGGATCAGCATGAAGTGATGGGGAAAATTCAAAATTAGAAAATGCTGGTAGTGACAAAATCCATTTTTAGTAATTAATAACTTGTTAGACACTGAGTTAATTCCATGAAAGTCATCAAATCATTTTCAAAAATCACCTCTGAGATGAATATTATTCAGAGAATAATTGTGCCCATTCAAATAACAAACTTAGTATGTTATAAGTGAGTACCGATACCTAAAATTAGATAGGTAAGAGTCTGACATTACTCTGCACAAAACAGATCTCATCCAATCTCATCCCATGAGGAATGTTTATAAAATGAACAGTTGCCACAGTGGTAAATAATCCTGATGAGAAAGAAAGGATGGATTATCTAAAGGAAATGATTGGGCATTTCAGACAAAGAGGGTCTTACGGTTAATACATTGTGTCAACTTGAGAAGTTTAGTAGTTTAACTGAGAGACTCAGCAGGGAGCCAGGGTTCTTACTTTGTAAATATCCTCATCCTGTACAAAGGAAGGCAAGGACATTTTGTGAGTGTTACACCCACCCTGAAGGCGCGGTTGGGTGGGAGGTGTGCCTGTGTACAATGTAAGGGTAGAGAAGAGGCTTGCGTTTTGCTCTTTTGCTCTGGCTGCTGCCTTGAATTGTTACCCCTGTGCCATGCCACCCTGCCTTGGAGCCAGCTGATTATGGACTGAAACCACCAAGAACTGTAAGCTAAATAAACCCTTTCTTCCCTGATTTTGGGTGTCAGGTGTTTGTCTCAGCAACAAGAAAAAGTAACCAAGACAGAGGGTTACACTGTGTTTTCCAAAGAAAATGGACAGATCTGAAAGCCAAATTGAATTATTTTGTTGAAAAAAATGGAGAATAGATTTATTTTAGTGCTTCCAAAGGACAGAACTAGAAAAAGAAGTAGATGTACAAGAAGGAAAGTGCAACATTTTATAAAGACTGTTTTTGTTTTTTTTTTAATAATTAGCACAAACTGGAAAACGATCTACTTCTACAAAGAAAGATAGTTTTGTCTTTCTATAGTCCAAAAAACACAGTCAGATGTTACAGAAGAAGTGCTGCAAAGAGCTCTACAGTGGAAAGATGCTGGATTGGATAACATCTCAGATTCCTTTGGACACGCAGACTCTGTTTCTGTGATTTTCTGGCATTAGTTGTGAGAATGAAAATGTTGCAGTGATGCAAGAAAGCTGTGATGTAAGAAGATTCAAAAGATGCATCTTCATTTTATGGTTTCACAAGATCTCTTAATAACGTATCAGTAAATCTGGGAAATTAATGAGGTGATTTTTATCACTGTAATTTAATATGTAGACATTAACAAAATATGAATTGAGCACTAATGGAACCAGTTAAAATAAGACCACGGGCTTTGTTCTACATTAGTTGTATGATCTTGAGAAAGATACTTGTCTTCTGTATACTTCAGTTTTCTAATGTGTAAAATGACAATAGTAATAGAATCTACTACAAAGTTTTGCTTTTGGATGATTCAATGAATTTCTCATAAAATTCTTAAATTTGTGTTTTATATATTTGTTACTCAAATACATATTGAATAAGAAACAAAACCAGGTAACTAGTTTTCTATTACTTTCTAGGTTCTGACATGTATGACATGAAAAACATATTGTGTACTCAGGTGAATTTGCAGTTATCCAATGTGTGACCATTAGGTTGTCTAACATTTCTTAGAGATATCAGAGATGAGTTTTTTCCTCTACTCTTGAATGCAAGTGTTCAGCCCACTTACAGATTCTCCAAGACACTGCAGTGAAGGAAAATATTGGTATGATATTGAATTTATAACATGAAAAGTAAAAGAATTTATGAAATGCAAAGAAGAGTTTGAGGTCTAAAATGTAGAGCTAAATTTCTACTCTACTATTTACTTGTGGGCTTGGTTTAGGCAGACAGCCTGCTATGACTTGGTTATCTATTGTATAATGTAAGAATAAAAATGTCTGGTTTGCCCATTCCACAGAAATGTGAGATTCAGATGAGATGGCAGATATGAGATCCTTTTAAACTAAGACACAACATGAGAATTTGTTGTTCTATATCACTATTGTTTATTGTTGTTGTTATTTTGCTTTTGTTGTTGTTTGTCTGTTTGTTTCTTGATTTTCCTGTATTTTTTTCTCTTTAAAGTAAATTTGAAAAGAGCTCCATGGGAGAAGTGTAAAAAAAGAGAATTTGTTGTCCTGATGTGCTGTGGAAATAAACTAGTTAAGTTCATCAAACAAAATTAATTCTCTTTTTTTATAATCATACATGCAAAACTTATTACTGTAACCAGTTTGAACAGAGAAAAAATCCATGGGGATTCAGGCAGGAATGTTTATTATTAACAGACAGCATCCTTCCACTTAAGATAGCTTTACCTGTTTTAAAGTTTTAGATAGAGAAGTGTTTGAGGCAGGTGGTAGAACACAAAAGAGAAAAAAAGAGACAGAGAAAATAGTGGTATAGATATCAAGAAACATCGAAACGGAGAGTGGAAGGGAGAGAGAGAAACATAGAAAGACACAGACATCAAGAGACACAAAGAGAGGAAGAGAGAGACAGAAACAGAGAGACAGACAGAGATATCGAGAGACACAGAGATGGAGAGAGAGATAAAGACACCAGGAGACAGAAAGAGAGAGTGAGAGAGAGAGAGACTTAGAGAAAGTGGTATAAGACATAGACATAAAGAGACACTGAACAGGGATGGAGAGAAAGAGGGAATCAATGTTCATAGCACCAAAACCGAGTTGGGAAGTGTGTGTGTGTGTGTGTGTGTGTGTGTGTGTGTGTGTGTTGGGAGGTTATAGGTAGGAAAAATATGAAATATTTTTAGT